>RXID01022296.1:1750805-1817454 GCA_005019695.1 Trichopus zeylanicus subsp. travancoricus | reverse complement strand
AGTAGTAGCAGTAGCATTAGTAATAGCATTGCAACTAGTAATTGTTGTAGTAATAGTAGTAGTGGAAGTAGCAATTGTAGTAGCTGTAGTAGTAGTTGTTGTTGTTGTTGTAGGAGTAATAGTAGCAGATGTAGTATTAGGATTAGTAATAGGAGTAGTAGTTGTCGTAGTAGTGGTAGTAGTAGTAGTATTAGTAGCAGCAGAAGTAGTAGTAGTAGCAGCAGTAGTAGAAATAGTAAAGGTAGCAGCTATAGTTGCATTAGTAGGTGTAGTAGGAATAGTATCAATTGTAGTAGGAGTAGTAATAGCAATAATACTAGTAGTAGCAGCAGAAGTAGCAGCAGCATTAGTAGTAGTAATAGTAGTAATAGTAGTAGTCATAGTATTAGTAGTAGTAGTAGATATAGTAGTTGTAACAGTAGTAGTAGCAGTAGTAGTTGTAGCAAAAGTAGTTCCAGTAGCACTAGTGGCAGGTGGTAGCAGTAGTAGTAGTAGTCGAAGTAGCAGCAGTAGTAGTAGTAGAAGTGGTAGTAGTAGTATCAACAGGAGTAGTAGTAGTAGTAACAAAAGTTGTGGTAGTAGTAGTAATAGTCATTGTAGTAATAGATGTAGTAGTAGCAATAGGAGTAGTAGTTGTTGTAGCAGGAGTTGTAGTAGTTGCAATAGCAGTAGTAGTAGTGGTAGTCGCAGTAGTAGTACTTGTAGTAGTAGTAGTACTTGTAGTAGCAGTAGTACTTTTATTAGTAGTGCTAATATTAGTAATTGTAGGAGTAGTTGTAATTCTAGTAGTAGTTGTTGTAGTAGTAGTGTTGTAATAGTAGTAGTTGTAGTAGTAGTAGTCATAATAGTGGAAGTAGCAAGAGTTGTTATAGTCGTAGTAGTTGTAGTAGAAGTGATAGTAATAGTTGTAATTGTAATAGTAGTAATAGTAGCAGCAGCAGTAGTAGTAGTAGTAAGAGTAGCAACAACAACAATAGTAGATGTAGTAGTAGCAGTAGTTGAAGTTGTTATAATATTAGCTGCAGTAGTAGCAACAGCAGCAGTAGTAGCAGTATTAGTAGTAGTAGTAGAAATAGCAGAAGTAGTAGCAGTAGCGGCAATAGTAGTAGCAGCATAGTAGTAGCCGCAGTAGTAGTAGTAGTAGGGTAAGTAGTAAGAGTAGTAGTAGTAGAAGCAGCAACAACAACAATTGTAGTAGCAGCAGTAGTAGTAGTAGCAGCAGCAACAATAGTAGTAGTAGTAGTAGCAACAGTAGTAGTAGTACTCTCCTACTACTACTACTACTACTACTACCACTGCTACTACTACAAATATGACTTCTCCAACTCCTACTCCTATTGCTACTTCTACTACTAGTTCAACTGTTATTACTACTACTACTACTACTACTATTACGAGTACTACAACTACTACTAGTACTAATACTACCACTCCAAACACTCCAACTACTACTACTACTGCTACTACTACAACTACTACATTACTAAGAGTACAACTGCCACTACTACTACTCCATCTACTACTACTACTACTACTACTACTACTACTACTACCACCGCTACTATTACCACTACTACTACTACCACTACTACTACTAGTACTACTACATTTACTACTACTACTACTACCACCACCACTACCACTACTACTACTGCTGCTGCTGCAACTACTACAACTACTTCTCTTATTACTGCTAGTAGTTCTGCAGCTACTACTACTACTTCTACTATTACTACTATGCTGCTACTACTACGACTACTACTTCTGCTGCTACTGCTACTACTGTTGTTGTTGCTGCTACTATTACTACATTACTGCTACTACTACTACTACTAGCACTACTACTACTTCAAGCATTACTACGATTACCACTAATAGTACTACTACTACTATCACTACCATAACTACTCCGACCATGACTACAACTATTATTCCTAACACTACTACTATTGCTACTTTTACTATAACTACTTCTACTACTACTACTACTTCTGCTATGACTACAACTACTACTACTATTGCAACTGAAATAGCTACTACTATTACCACTAGTACTGCACCATCTAGTACTACTACTTAAACTTCAACATATAAAGCCACTGCAGCTGATACTACTACTACTACAACAATTACTACTACTAGTACAACTACTACTATTGCTACTATTATTGCTCCTTCTACTACCATTACTACTACTGCTGCTACTACTACTTCTGCTACTACTACTTCTACTAAAACTGCTACTACTACTACTACTACTACTATTGAGACTGTAACTACTACTGCTGCTGCTGCTATTGTGACTAGTATTGTTGCTACTAATACTACTACTGCAAGTACTACTACTGCTACAACTGCTGCGATTAGTACTACTACTTCTACTGCTACTTCTGCTACTACTACAACAACAACAAAAACTACTGCTACTTCAGCTTCTACTACTACAACAACAACTACTACTACTACTCTTGCTACAACTACTATTGCTAATACTACTACTACAAATACTACTACTACTGCTACTGCTACTACCCTTACTTCTATTACTGATACTACTATTTCAACTACTATTACAATAACAAATACTACTCCCAACTTCTACTACTACTATTCCTATTACTACTACTACTACTACTACTGCTGCTACGATTTATACTGCTAACACTACTACTACAACTACTATTACTGCTACTACAACTACTACGGCTGCTGCTACTACCACTACTACTACTACTACTACTGCTTCTACTACTGCTACTACTAGTATTCGAACTACTACTACTATTGCTGCTACTATTGCTCCTGCTGCAACTACTGCTACTTCTACCACTCAAACCACTACTACTACCCCTACTCCAACTACTTCTACTACTACTACTACTCCTACAACAACTACTAATACTACAACTATTAGTTCAACTACTACTACTACTGCTGCAACAACTACTACTACTTCTACTACTTGAACATTTGCTTCTACTACTACTCCCACTACTACTGTTACTACAAGTACTAATACTGACACTGCTACTACTACTACTGTTACCCCTACTCCTACACAAACTCTTACTACTACTCCTACTACTAACACTAACACTACTATTGCTATTACTACTACTCCTACAACTAGTATTACTCCTAAAATTCTAGCTACAACTACTCCTACTGCTGCTGTTGCTATTACAACTATGACTTCAGCTACTACAATAACTACTACTGCTGCTGCTCTTACTACAACTACTACTCTGACTACTCTGACTACTACTACGACTACTACTTCTGCTACTATGGCTTCTACTATTGTTGTTGTTGCTGCTAATACTACTACCACCACCACCACCACTAATATTTCTACTACTACTGCTACTACTATTCCTACAACTACTACCACAAGAGCTACTACTATTATGACTACTGCTATTCCTACTGCTACTACAACTACAACTATCACAACTACTAATATTCCTACTACTACTGCTACTAGTACTACTACTATAACTACTCCTACAACTACTACTACTACATCTATGACTAGTACTGCTTCTACTACTACCGCTACTACTAGTCCTATTACTATCACTACTGTTGCTACTACAACTACCACTACTACTACTACTTTTGGTATGACTACTACTACTACTACTACTACAATTAAAATAGCTACTACTATTACTACTTGTAGTACACCTACTAGTACTACAACTTATATAATAAATAGAGCGAATGCAGATAATACTGCTTCTACAACTGCTATTACTAGTACAACTACTTCTATTGCTACTATTACTGCTCCTACTACTACTATTACTACTACTGCTACCACTACTATAGCTACTACTACTAATACAGCTACTACTGGTACTACTACTACTTTTGAGACTGCTACTACTACTACAACTACTACTAATGCTACAACTACTACGACTACTACTATTTCAATAGTACTGCTACTGTTGCAACTGCTACTACACCTTTTGCTACTATTGCTAATACAAATGCTTCTATTATAGCTATTGCACCTACCCTTACTACTACTACTGATACTACTACTTTAACTACTACTTCTACGACTTCTACAACTAATACTACAACTACTACTTCTGCTACTACTGGTATTGATCCTCCTCCTCCACCTCCTCCTACTATTACTACTACTACTAGTACAACTACATCTACTACTATTACTACTATGACTACAACTACCACTACTTCTACTCTTGCTACTACTACAACTACCTCTACTACAACATGTACTACTAGTTCTACTTGTTCGGTTAGTGCTACAACCTCTGCGACTACTACCAATACTACTACTACTATTACTATTGTTACTACAACTATTGCAACAACTATGACTACGACAACAACAACAACTACTACTACTATGATTACAACTACTACTACTTCTACCGCTACCACTACGAGTGCCACTACTGCTACTACTGCTACTCCTACAACCTCTACTTCTACTACACTACTACTACAACGACTACAATTCCTACTACTACCCCTATTACTACTACTATTGCTACAAATACTACTACTACTATTATTACTACTACTACTACTACTACACTACTACTACTATCGCTACCACTACAACTTCTACTTCTACTAATATTACTACTACTTCTACTACTACTACTACTACAAAAACTACTACAGCTACTACTGCTACTGCTACTACTACTACCATAATTGCTGCTACTACTACTCCTCCTTCTCAGCCTACTATTACTGCTACTGCAACTACTACTACTACTACTTGAACTACTACTGCTTCTACTGCTACTAGTACTACACTACTACTATAATAAAAAACTTCTAGCACAACTACTACTCCAACAACTACTACTATTACTACTACTAATACTACTATGACTACTACAACAACAACAACTACTGCTACTATTACTACTGCACCAACTACTAGTACTCCTACTTCTCCTACTAATACTACAACTATTACTAATACTACTACTTCGACTACTACTACTCCTACAACAACTACTACTACCACTTCTACTCCTCCTCCTACTACTACTATAAAAACTACCACTTCGACTACAATGACTACTACTACTTCTACTACAACTACTCCAACTCCTATTCCATGTACTATTCCTACTACTACTTCTACTGCTACGACTACTACTACAACAACTACTGCTGCTACCACTACTTCAACTACTATTGCTGCAAGTATTTTTGAAACTACTGCTACTACTACTACTACAACTCCTATTACCACAACTACAACAACTACTACTCCTAGCACTCCTAGGACTTCTATGACTACTACTCCAACTACTACTACAACTATTACACTCCAACTACTACTACTACTACTACTACCACCACCACCACTACTACTATTACTACAAGTACTACTATTACTACTAGTACTTCAGCTACTGCTGCTACTACTACTACTATTAGTAGTATTAATACAAATACTACTATTGCTACTACAACTAGTCCTATTCATACTACTACTACTACTACTACTACGATTTATATTTCCACCACTACTACTACAACTACTGTTGCTGCTACAACTATTGCTATTGCTATAGCTACTACTACCACTACAACTACTACTATAGCAATTACTACTACTCCAACTACTCCTACTACTACTACTACTCCTCGTACTGTAACTCCTACTACTTCTACCATTCCTACTACTACTACTACCTCTACTCCAACTACTACTGCTACTAAAAGAACTTATAATACTTTTAATACTACAACTACCACTAAAACTACTACTAATACTACTACTACTTCTACTACTAGAACAATTGCTACTACTACTACACCTACTACTATTGGTACAACTACTACTAATACTAACATTACTATTACTACTACTACTCCTACTCCTACACCAACTCTTACTAATACTCCTACTACTAGCCCTACCCTTACACCTATTGCTATTACTACTACTCCTACTACAAATACTAACACTACTTTGCCCACTACTACTCCTCCCCCTAACACTCCAGCATCTACTACTCCTACTGCTACTACTGCTATTACAACTACTACATAAGCTTCAACAATAACTACTGCTACTGCTATGCTTAGTATAACTACTATTGCGACTACTCCTACCACTACAACCATGACTACTACTACTATTGCTGCTACTACTACTACTACTACTGCTACTACTACTGCTACTATTACCACTAATATCTCTACTACTACTTTTACTACTACTCCTACTACTACTACAATAACTACTACTACTATGACTACTACTATTCCTACTACTACTTGTACTACAACTACGTCAACTACTTCTCCAAGTCCTAATCCTACTACTGCGACTACTACTACTTAAACTACTACTCCTAGTACTACTACTACTACAACAATAACAACTACTACTACTCTTACTTGTACTACTTTTCCAACTCCTACTCCTACTACTGCCACTAATACTACTACTACTGCTACTGCTGCTACCAGTACTCCAACAATATCAACTCCTACTATTACACCTACTACAACTCCTACTACAATAACAACTATAACAACTACTATGATTACTACTACAACTACTATGACTACTACTAATACAACTGCTACTACGACTACTACTACTAGTAGCAAAAATAGTACTAGCAAAAGTAGTTGTAGTAGTAGTAGTCATCATAGTCATAGTATTAGTAGTAGTAGTAGTAATAGTAGTAGTCATAGTAGCAGTAGTAGTAGTCACAGATATACCAATAGTAGTAGTGTTAGTAGTTTTAGTAGTAGTAGTAGTGGTGGTGGTGGTGGTGATAGTAATTGTAGTAGTTGTTGTAGTAGTTGTAATAGTAATAGTTGTAGTAGGAGTAGTAATCAAAATGGTAGTACCAACAATAATAGTAATAGCAGTATTAGTGGTACGAGTAGTACTAATAGTGGTAATAGTTGTACTAGTAGCAGTTGTAGTAGCAAAGGCAGTAGTAGTCATTATAATTGTAGTAGTTGTAATAGTAGTAGTAGTAGTGGTAGTTGTAGTTCAAGTAGCAGTAGTAGTTGCAGCAACAGTAGTAGCAGCAGCAGCAGCAGTAGTAGCAGTACTAATAGTAGTAGTAGGAGTTGTAGTAGTAGTAGTAACAAAAGTAGTAGTTATTCTAGGAGTATTAGGATTACTAGTAGTAGTAGTAATAGTAGTAGTAGTAGTAGTAAGAGTAGTAGTAGTCGTAGTAATGGTAGAAATAGTAGAAGTAGTACTCATATTAGTAGTAATAGTTGTAGTAGTAGTAATAGTTATAATACTATTTGTACTAGTAGTAGTAGTAGTTGTTGTTGTTATTGTCGTAGCAATAGTAGTAGCTGTCAAACTAGTATAGTTGTAGTAGAAGCAATAGTAATAGTAGTAGTAGTATTAATAGTAGAAGTAATAGTAGGAGTAGTAGGAGTAGCAGCAGTAGCAACAGAAGTAGTAGTAGCTACAGTAGTAGGAGTAGTCGGAACATATCAGCAATAGAAGTAATAGTAGTAGTAGTAGTAATAGTTATTCTTGTTGCTATAGTAGTAGTCACCGGAGTGGTAGTAGAAGTAGTAGTGGTGGTTGTGGTAGTAGTAGCAATCATAGTAGTGCAAGTAGAAGTAGTACTAGTAGCAATAGTAGTAGTTGTAGTTGTAAAAGAAGTTGTAGTAGTAGTAGTAAAAGTAGCAATAGTAGCAGCACAAGTAGTACTAGTAGTTGTTGTAGTAGTAGTAGTTGAAGCTGTAGTAGAAGTAGCAGCATTAGTAGTAGTAGAAGCAATAGCTATAGTAGAAGTAGTAGCAGTAGTTGTAGATGTAGCAGTAGTAGAAGTAGTAGTGGTAGTAGTAGTTATAGTAATAGTAGTAGTAGTAGTAGTAGTAGCAGCAGCAGCAGCAGCAGCAGCAGTAGTAGTAGTAGTAGTAGTAGTAGTAGTTGTTATTGTTGTTGTTGTTGTAGTAGTAGTTGTATTAGTAGCAGTGGTAGTGGTAGTAGTAGTAGTAGTAGAAGAAGAAGAAGCAGTAGCCATTGTAATAGTGGAAGTAGTTGTAGGAGTTGTAGTGGTAGTACTGGTAGGAGTAATAGTAGTAGTACTAGGATTAGTAGTAGTTACAGTAGTAGGAATAGTAGTAATAGCAGTAGGAGCAGTAGTAGTAGGAGGAGGAGGAGTAGTAGTAGCAGTAGGAGTAGAAGTAGTAGTAGTAGCAAAACTAGTAGTAATAATAGTAGCAGGAGTGGTAGCCCTAGCAATAGGAATTGTAGTAGTAGTAGCAATAGTAGTAGCAATAGTTGTTGTAGTAGTGGTCCCCGTAGTAGTAGCAGCAGCAGTATTGGTAGTAGTAGTAGTCATTGTAGTAGTAGTAGTAGTAGTAGTAGCAACAACAACAACAACAACAACAACAATAGTAGTAGTCATAGTAGCAGAAGTAGTAGTGGTAGTTGCAGTACTAGTAGTAGTTGTTGTTGTTGTTGCAATAGCAACAATAGTAGTAGGAGTAGGAGTATTTGGAGTGGTGATAGCAGCAGTAGCACTAGTAATAGTAGTAGTAGTGTGAGGAGTAGAAGTAGTAGTCATGGTAGTAGTAGTCCCAGGAGTGGTAATTATAGTAGTAGTTATTGTAGTTGTCCTAGAAGTATACAAGTAATAGTAGTAGTAGTAGTAGTAGTAGAAGTAGTAGCTGTAGTAGTCACAATGGAAGTAATACTAGAAGGTGTAGAAATTGTGGTTGTAGCAGAAGAAGTAGTAGTAGTGGCAGTAGGTGTAGCAGTAATAGTTTCTATAGTGGTAGTAGTAGTAGTGGTAGTTGTTGTAGTATTTGTAATTGTAGTAGTATTAGTAGTAGTAGTAGCAGAAGTAGAAGTCATAGTAATAGTAAATGTAGTAGTAGGAGTTGCTGTAGTAGTTGTAGGAGTAGTAGTGGTAGTAGTAGCAAAATTAGCAACCAAAGTTGAGGAAGTAGCAATAGTTGTAGTCGTAGTAGGAGTAGTAGTAGTAGTTGTTGTTGTTATTGTTGTTGTTGTTGTTGTCATAGTAGTAGTAGTAGAAGTAGTAGTAGCAATAGTAGCCAGACCCATAGCAATAGTGGTAGTAGTAGGAGGAGTAGTAGTAGGAGTAGTAGTTATTGTTGTAATAGTAGTAGTACTTGTAGTAGCAGTTGTAGTAGTAATAGTAGTAGTCGTAGGAATTGCAGCAACAGTGGTAGTAGTAGTAATCGTGGTAGTTGTACGAGTTTTAGAAGTAGTAATAGTAGTAGTAGTTGGAGTTGTAGTAGTAGTAGCAGTAATAGTAGTAGTTGAAGTAGAATAGTCTGTTGTACTAGTAGTAGAAGTATTAGTAGTTATAGTATTAGTGGTGGTGTTGGTGGTAGTAGTAGTAGTAGTCATGCTGGTAGTACTGGTAGTAGTAGTAGCAGTCAGAGCCGTAGCAGCAGCATCAATTGTAGTACTAGTGGTTGTAGTCATAGTAGTAGTTACTATTATTGTAGTAGTAGTAGTTGTGGAAGTAGTAGTATTAGTAGTAGTAGTATTAACAGTTGTAGTAGTAGTAGTAGTAGTAGTAGTAGTAGTAATAGTAGTAGTACTAGTAATACTAATAGTAGTTGTAGGAGTAGCAGTAGCAGTAGATTTAGTACTACTACTAGTAGTAGTTATTATTATTGTTGTTGTCATAATAGTAGTAGTTGTCAATGTAGTAGTCTTAGTATTAGTTGTAGTGGTACAATTAGCAGCAGTAGTAGTAGTAGCAGTAGTAGTAGTAGAAGTAGTAAAGTAGTAGTAGTAATAGTAGTAGTAGTAGTAGGAGTTGCAATAACTGCAGCTATAGCAGTAGTAGTTGCAGCAGCAGCAGCAACCGTAGTAGTAGCAGTAGCAGTAGCAACAGCAGCTACTACAATAGTAGTAGTAGTCATCATTCTTGTTGTAGAAGTAGTAGTCACAGGAGTGGTAGTAGTAGAAGCATTAATAGTAGTAGTACTAGTAGTAGTACAAGTAGTAGTACAAGTAGTAGTAGCTGTAGTAGTGGTAGTTGAAGCAATAGTTGTAGCAGAAGTAGTAGACATAGAAGTAGAAAAAGAAGTAGTAGTAGTAGTCGTGGTGGTGGTAGTTGCCGCAGTAGTTGTAGTAATATTAGTATTTGTACTCGTAGAAGAAGTAGTAGCTATAGTTATTGTAGAAGTACTAGTAGGAGTAATTGTAGTAGTAGTTGTAAGGGTAGTAGAAGTAGCAGTTCGAGTAGTAGTAGTAGTAGAAATAATAGTAGGAGTAAGGACAGTAGCTGTAATAGTAGTAGCAGTAGCAGTTGCAGTAGTAGTAGTAGTAGTAGTAGTTGTTGTTGTAGTAGTAGTAGTAGTAGCAGTAGTTGTAATAATTATAGAAGTAGTAGTAGTAATAGTAGTAGTAGTAGGTCTAGTAGTCATACAAATAGTAGTAGTTGTAGAGATCGTAAAAGTAGTAGGATTATTAGTAGTTGTTGTTGTAGTAGTAGTAGTAGTTGTTGTTGTTGTTGTTGTAGTATTAGTGGTAGTAGTAGTAATAGTAGTAGTAGCTATGATAGTAGTAGCCGTAGCATTAGCAGTGGCTCTAGTAGTAGTTGTTGTAGTAGTTGTTATTGTTGTTGTTGCAGTACAAGTTGTAGTAGTTGTATTAGATGTAGTGGTAGTAGCATAAGTGGTAGTAGTAGTAGTATTAGTAGTTGCAGTAGTAGTGGTAGTGGTAGTAGTAATAGTAGTAGTAGGAGTAGGAGTAGCAGCAACATCAGCAATAGTAGTAGTAGTTGTAGTAGTAGTAGTGGTAGTTGTAGTAGTTGTAGTAGTAGTAGTAGTAGTAATAGTAACATAAGTGGTAGTTGCAGGAATAGGAGTTGTACTAGTAGTAGAAGTAGCTATAGTTGCAGTAGTAGGTGCAGTAGTGGTAGAATTAGCCATAGTAGTATTAGCAGTAGTAGTAGAAGTAGTAGTAGTAGTAGCAGAAGTACTGGTAGTAGTAGTCATAGTAGGAGTAGTAGTAGTATTAGTAAAAGTAGTTGTAGTAGCAGCAGTAGTAGTAGCAGTAGGAGTAGTAATAGTTGCTGTAACAACATTTGTAACAATACTTGTAGCAGTAATAGTAGTCGTAGTAGTAGTAGTTGGGGTATTAGGAATAGTAATAGTTGTGGCACTAGTAACAGTAGTAGTAGTTGAAGTTGTAGTACTAGTACTTGTAGTAGTTCTAGTAGTAATAGTCGTAGTGATAGTAGTAATCATAGTAGTAGCAAGTGTTATAGTAGTAGTCATCATATTAATTATAGTAGTTATAGTAGTAGTAGTAGTAGTAGTAGTAGTAGTAGTAGTAGTAGTAGTAGTAGTAGTAGTAGTAGTAGTAGTAGTAGTAGTAGTTGTTGTTGTTGTTGTTGTTGTAATATTGGAAGCAGCATTAGCAGTAGGTTTAGTATTAGTAGCAGTATTCGTAATAGTAGTGGTTGCAGTAGTAGTACTAGTAGTAGTTGTTATGGAAGTAGTAGCAGTAGTAGCAGTTGTAATTGTCATTAGTAGTAAGGCACGAATAGTAGTGGTAGTTGTAGTCGTAGTAGTAGTTGTCGTAGTAGTACTAGAGTATACCTAGTACTGGCCATAGTAGTAGTAGTAAGTACGTCGCAGCGCTATAGTAGTCGTAGTCGTAGCCAAGCATAGTAGGAGTAGACTTTAGTCGTCGTCTTATCGTCTTAAGTAGTAGTTGTAGCAGTCGTAGTAGTAGCGGATTAAGCAGAGTTGTCGTCCTAGCTACAGTAGTAGTTGCAGTGTAGTAGTAGTAGTAGTAGTAGTAGTAACAGTAGTATTATTAGTACTGGTAGTAGAAGTAGTAGAGTACTAGTAGTGGTGGTAGTAGTCATAGTTGTAGTAGTAGATTTGTAATAATTATAGTAGTAGTAGTAATAGTCATAGCTGTTGTTATAGTAGTAGCAGTAAGCCCAGTAGTAGTAGTGGTAGGAGTAGTAGTATTATTAGTACTAGTAATAGTAGTAGTAGGAGTAGTATTAGTTCTTGTATGAGTAGTAGTATTGGTAGTAGTAATAGTAGGAGTTGTAGTAGTAGAAGTGGAGGTAGTAGTACTTGTAGTAGTTGTTGTCGTAGTGGAAGTAGTAGCAACCGAAGTTGTAGAAGAAGTAGCATAGTGGTAGTAGTAGTATTAGTAGTAGTAGTAGTCGTATTAGTAGTATAGTAGTTGTTGTAGTAGTAGTTGTAGCAATGCAACAATAGTAGTAGAAGTAGTAGCAGTAGTATTAGTAGTAGCAGGTATAGTAAGAGCAGTAGTAGTGGAAGTATTACTAGTAGTATTAGTAGTATTAGCAGTAGTTGTTGCAGCAGTATTAGTAGGAGTAGTATTAGTTGTGGTAATAGCTACAGCAGTAGTCACAGCAGCAGCAGCAGTAGTATTATTATTATTAGTAGTAGTAGTAGTAACAATAGTATTATTAGTACTGGTAGTAGAAGTAGTAGAGTAGTAGTAGTAGTCGTAGCAATATTAGTAGTTGTAGTAGTAGAATTTGTAATAATTATAGTAGTAGTAGTGATAGTCATAGTTGTTGTAGCAGTAGTAATAGTAGTTAGACCAGTAGTAGTATTATTATTAGTAGTAATAGTAGTAGTCGGAGTATTATTAGTAGCTGTATGAGTAGTAGTATTGGTAGTAGTAATAGTAGTAGTTGTAGTAGTAGTGGAGGTAGTACTAGAAGTAGAGGTTGTAGTAGTAGTGCAGTAGTACTAGTAGTTGTAGTAGAAGTGGAGGTAGTAGTACATGTAGTTGTTGCAGTCATAGTGGAAGTAGTAGTAGCCGAAGTAGTAGAAATAGTAGTCATAGTGGCAGTAGTAATAGTACTAGTGGTAGTAGTAGTAGTCGTATTAGCAGTAATAGCTGTTGTAGTAGTTGTTGTCGTAGTAATAGTAATGGTACTAGAAGTACTAGTAGTAGTAGTTGTGGTTGTTGTTGTTGTTGTCGAAATAGTAGTAGTTGTGAAAGTAATAATATTAGTAGTAGTAGTTCTTGTAGAAGTTGAAGTAAGCGTTGTAGCAGTGGTGGTGGTGGTGGTGGTAGTAGTAGTAGTATTAGTAGTAGTAGTAATAGTAGTAGTAGTAGGAGGAGTAGCATCTACAGCAGCGGAAGTAGTAGTAGCTACAATAGTAGGAGTAGTAGTAACATAGCAGCAACAGTAGTTGTAGTTGTAGTAGTAGAAGTATTTATTCTTGTTGCAGTAACTATAGTCACAGGAGTAGTAGTAGTAGCAACAGTAGTAGTACAAGTAGAAGTAGTAGTCATAGCAATAGTAGTAGCTATAGTAGTAGAAGCAGTTGTAGTAGTAGTAGTAGTATTAGTAGTAGCACTTGTAGTAGTAGTAGTAGTAGCAGAAGTAGAAGCAACAGCATTAGTAGTGGTAGATGCAATAGCTGTCGTAGAGGTAACAATAATAGTAGCAGATGTAGCAGTAGTTGAAGTAATAGTGGTAGTAGTTGTAGTAATAGTAGTAGTAGCAGTAGTAATAATAGTAGTAGTAGTAGCGGTAGTTGTAGTAGCAGGATCAGCAGTAGTAGTAGCAACAGTAGTAGTAGCGGTCATAGTTGTAGTTGTAGTAGTTGAATTAGTAGCAGTACTAGTGGTGGTAGTAGTAGTAGAAGAAGTTGTGGCCATTGAAATAGTGGAAGTGGTAATAGGAGTTATCGTGGTAGTAGTAGTAGGAGTAGTAGTAGTAGGAGGAGTAGTAGTAGCAATCAGAGTAGTAGTAGTAGTAGTAGTAGTAGGAGTAGTAGTAGTTGTTGTAGGAGTAGTAGTAGTTGTAGCTGTAGTAGCAGGAGTGGTAGTTCTAGCAATACGAGTTGTAGTAGTAGTAGCAATATAGTAGCAGTACTAGTTATAGTAGTAGTCGCCGTAGTAGTTGTATTAGTAGTATTGGTAGTAGTAGTTGTCTTAGTAGTAGTAGCAGTAGCCGTAGAAGTAGCAATAGTAATAGTAGTAGTTGTGGTAGGAGTAGCAGCAGTAGCAGTAGCAGCTGTAGCAATAGTAATAGCAGTAGTCATAGTGCGAGTAGTAGTAGTAGTTGTCATCGTGGTAGTAGTAGTAGTCCATGGAGTAGTAATTGTATTAGTAGTAGATATAGTAGTCACAGGAGTACGCAAGGAGTGGTAGTAGTAGTAGTAGTTTTAGTAGTAGTAGTAGTAGCACCAGTAGCTGTATTAGTAGCAGAGGAAGTAGTACTAGAAGGAGTAGAAATTATGGTAGTAGTAGAAGTAGTAGTAGCAGTAGTAGTTGGAGTAGTAGTAGTTATTGTTTGTACCGGTAGTAGTAGTATTAGTGGTAATTGTTGTAGTAGTTATAGTAGTAGTTGTTGTGGTAGTAGTAGTAGTAGCAGAAGTAGAAGCCGTAGTAATAGTATAAGTTGTAGTAGGAGTAGTAGGATTTGTAGAAGTAGCTTTAGGAGTAATTAGTAGTAGGAGTTGTAGCAGTAGTTGCAGTAATAGCTGGAGTAGTTGTAGTAGCAGTAGGGAGGAGTAGCAGGACTAGAAGTAGTAGTAGTAGTAGTAGTAGGAGTTGTAGCAGTTGCAGTAGTATTAACAGTAGAAGTAGTTGTAGTAGTAGGAGTAGTAGTCATAGCAATAGGAGTTTCTGCCCTAGTTGTAGTCAGAGTAGTTGTGTTAGTTGTAGTGGTTGTAGTAGTAGAAATATTTTTAGTTGCAAAAGTAGTAGTAGTAGTCATCAAAGTAGTAGCAGTAGTAATAGTAGTATTAGTTGCAGTTGTAGTAGTAGTAGTTGTTGTTGTTGTTGTAGTCATCGAAGTAGTAGTAGTAGTAATAGTAGTATTAGTTGCAGTTGTTGTTGTTGTAGTTGTGGTAGCAGCAGTAGTAGTGGTATTAGTTGTAGCAGTGGCACTAGTAGCAGCAATAGTAGTGGTACTAGTTGTAGTAGTGGTAGTAGAGGCAGTAGTCATAGTAGTAGTCATAGAAGTAGTTGTAGTAGTTGTTGTTAATGTTGTGGCAGTAGAATTAATTGTACTGGTATTCATAGTGGTAGTAGTAGTCGTAGTTTTAGTAGTAGTAGTATAAGTAGTAGTAGGAGTAGTAATTATAGTAGTAGTAGTAGTAATGGCAGTAATAAGAGAAATAGCTGCAATAGTAGTATCAACAGTAGTTGTAGTAGTAGTAGTAGTAGTAGTAATAATAATAGTAGTAGCGGTAGTAGTAGAAATTGTAGTAGCAATAGTAGCAGTAGTGGTTGTAGTAGTAGTAGCAGTAGTAGTAGTTATTGTAGTAGCAGTAGTAGCAGTAGTAGTAGTTGTGTAGAAGTAATAGTAGTAGTAGTTGCACTAGTAGTAGTAGTAGTAGTAGTAGTAGTAGTAGTAGGCATAGTAGTAGCAGAAGTAATAGTTGTAGTAGTAGTATTGGAAGTTGTTGTGGTTGCGGTAGTAACAGAGTAGTAGTAGTAGTTGGAGTGCTAGCCGTAGTAATAGGAGTCGTAGTAGTAGCAGCAATTGTAGTAGCAGCAGTAGTAGTAGTAGCGGTAGTAGCCATAGCAGTAGTAGCAGTAGTCGTCGTAGTAGTAATAGTAGTAGCCGAGGCAGTATTAGTAGTATTAATAGTCATAGTACTAGGAGTTGTAGTACTAGTAGTAGTCATAGTTGTAGTAGCAGTTGTTGTAGCAATAGTAGTCCTTGTTTTTGTTGTTGCTGATGTTGTGTTTGTACAAGTAGTAGTGCTAGTATTAGTAGTAGTAGTCATTGTAGTAGTAGTCTTTGTGGTAGTAGTAGTACTAGAAGAAGAAGTAGTAGTAGTAGTAGTAGTATTAGCAAATGTAGCAATAGTAGTAGTAGTAGTAGTAGTAGTAGTAGTAGTAGTAGTAGTTGTAGTAATTATAGTAGTAAGGGTTGTAGTTCAAATAGTAGTAGCAACTGTTGTAGTAATAGTAGTAGGACTTATAGTAGCAATTGTAATAATAGCAATTGTAGTAGTAGTATTAGTCAAAATAGTGGTAGTAGTAGCAGGAGCAGTAGAAGTAGTAGTTGTAGTACTAGTAGTGGTAGTAATAGTAGTAGTTATTGTAGTAGCAGTAGTAATAGTAGTAGTTGTAGTAGCAATACGAGTAGTCGTAGTCATGATAGTACTAGTAGAAGTAGTTGTTGTTGTTGTTGTTGTCGTAGCATTAGTAATTGTAGTGGTAGTAGTAAGTGTAGTAGTAGCAATAGTTGCAAGAGTGATAACAGTAGTGGTGGTGGTAGTAGTAGTAGTAGTTGTAGGAATAGCAGCAGCAGTGGTAGTAGTAGTTATAGTAGTAGTTGTAGGAGTTTTATTAGTAGTAATACTAATAGTAATAGGAGTTGTAGTATTAGTGGTAGTAATAGTAGTATTTGAAACAGAAGTATTAGGAGTACTAGTAGTAGTAGTAATAGTAGTTGAAGTAGCAGTAGTTATAGAATTAGCGGTTGAAGTAGTAGTAGTAGTTGCTGTTGTTGTCATAATGGTGATACTTGTAATAGTAGTAGCAGTCATAGCCGTTGCAGCAGCAGTAGCAATAGTACTTTAGTAGTAATAGTAGTAGTTATTATTGTTGTAGTAGTACTAGTAGTCAAAGTAGTAGTATTAGTAGTAGTAGTATTACTAGTAGTAGTGGTAGAAGTAGAAGTTGTAGTAGTAGTAGTAGTAGTAATAGTACTAGTAGTAGTAGTAGTAGTAGTAGTAGTAGTACTAGTAGTAGTAGTAGTAGTACTAGTAGTAGTAGCAGCAGTACTAGTAATACTAGCAACAGTTGTTGGAGTAGCAGCCGAAGTAGAAGTAGTACTAGCACTTGCACTAATAGTACTTGTTGTTATTGTCGTAATAGTAGTAGTAGTCAAAGTAGTAGTGTTAGTATTAGTTGAAGTGATAGAATTAGTTGTAGCAGTAGTAATAGTAGTAGAAGTAGTAGTAGTACCAGTAGTAGTAATAGTAATAGTAGTATTAGGAGTAGCAACAGCGGCAGCAGCAGTAGCTGTAGTTACAGCAGCAACAATAGCAACAGTAGTAGTAGAAGTAGCTAAAACAGTTATGACAATAGTAGTGGTAGTCATTATACTTGTTGTAGAAGTAGTAGTTGCAGGAGTAGTAGTAGTAGTAGCATTAGTAGTAGTTGTAGTAGTAGTAGTAGAAGTAGTAGTGGTAGTAGTAGTGGTAGTCGTTGCAGTAGTTTTAGTAGTGGTGGTAGTAGTAGTAGTACTAGTAGAAAAATAAGTAGCCATAGTAATTGTAAAAGTACTAGTAGGAGTTGTTGTATTAGTAGTAGGAGCAGTAGAAGTAGAAGTAGGAGAAGCAATAGTAGTAGAAGTAGTAGTAGGATCAGAAATAGTAGTAGTTGTAGTAGTAGTAGTAGTAGTAGTAGAAGTAGTAGTAGCAGTTAAAATAGTCATTGTTGTACTACTAGGAGTAGTAGTGGTTGCAATAGGAGTTATTGTAGAAGTTGTAGTAGTAGTGGGTTTTGTAGCAGTAGTAGCTATAGTAGTAGAAATAGGTGTAGTATGAAAAATAGTCATCGTAATAGTAGTAGTAGAAGTTATAGCAGCAGTAAGAGCAGTAGCTATAATGGTAATAGGAGTAGTAGTTCTTGTAGTAGCAACAGCAGTAGCAGTAGGAGTAGGTGGAGTAGTAGTAGTAGTAATAATTGTTCTAGCAGGATAGTAGTAGTAATAGTAGTAGTTGTAGTAGTAATAATAGTAGTAGTAGAAGTGGTAGTAGTTGTTGGTGTAGTATTAGTATTCGAAGTAGTATTAGTAGTATTAGTTGTAGTAGTAGTAACATTAGCAGCAGTAGTAGTAGTATTAGTAGTAGTAGTAGTAGTAGTAGTAGTAGTAGTAGTAAGAGTAGTTGTAGGAGTTGGAGTAGTAGAAACATTAGAAACTGTAGTGGTAGTTGTAGTAGTAGTTATGGTAGTTGATGCAGCTGTTGTAGTATCACTAGTAGCAGTAGCAGTTATTGTGGTAGGAGTAGTAGCAGTAGCAACATAAGTGGTACTTGTAGTAGCAGTAGGTGTAGTAGTAGTAGTAGTAGCTGTGACTGCAATAGCAGTAGCAGTAGTTATAGTTGAATTAGATGTAGTAGTATTAGCAGTAGTAGTAGCAGTAGTATAAGTAGAACTAGTAGTAGTAGGAGAAGTAGTGGCAGTAGTAGTAGTAGTAGTAAAAGTAGTAGTAGTAGTAGCAGTAGTAGTAATAATAGTATTAGGAGTTAAAGTAGTAGTAGTTGCAGTAGTAGTAGAAGTAGCAATAGTAGTAGTGGTAGTAGTGGTAGTAGTAATCATAGTAGTAGCAGAGGTTGTAGTAGTAGTAGTAAAATTAGTAGCAGTAGTTGTAGTTGTAGAAGTAGTAGTAATTGTATTAATTGTAGTAGTAATAGTAGTAGGAATATAAGTAGTTGTTGTAGTAGTAGTAGCAGTAGAAGTCGTGGTAATAGTAGTAGTAGTAGTTGTTGTTGTCATAGTCATAGTTGTAATAGTAGTGGGAATAGAAGTGGCAATTGTCGTTGTCATAGAAGCAGCAGTAGCAGTAGTAGTAATAGTAGGAGTAGCAGTAATAGTAGCAGTAGATGCAATAGAAGTAGTAGTATTAGTAGTTGTTGTAGTAGTAGCAGCAGCTATAGCTGTAGGAGTAGTAGCTGCATTAGTAGCAGCAGCAGCAACAGTAGCAACAGCAATAGTAGTAGTAGTAGTTGTTGTTGTTGTAGTAGCAGTAGTTGTAGTAGTAGTAGTAGTAGTAGTAGTAGTACTAGTGCTAGTTGTAGTAGTATTAGTTGTTGTAATAGTAGTAGTAACATAGTATTAATAGTACTGGTAGTAGAAGTAGTAGAGTAGTAGGAAGGGTAGTGATAGTTGCAGTATTAGCAGTTGTACTAGGAGAATTTGTAATAATTGTAGTAGTAGTAATAGTCATAGTTGTCGGAGTGGTAATAGTAGTAGTAGGAGTAGTCGTAGTAGTCATAAGAGTAGTAGTAGTAGTAGTAGTAGTAGTAATAGTAGTAGTAGGAGTTGTAGTAGTTGTTGTAGGAGTAGTAGTTGTGGTAGTAGCAGAAGTAGTAGTAGTTGTAGTTGTTGTAGTAGTAGTCAGAGTAGTAGTTGTTATGGTTGTAGCAGTAGTAGCAATAGTACTCACTGTTGTAGTAGCTATACTAGTTGTTGTAGTAGTCATTGTAGTAGTTGTAGTTGTAGTAGTAGTAGTAGTAGTAGTAGTAGTAGTAGTAGTAGTAGAAGTAGTAGAAGTAGTAGAAGTAGTAGCTGTATTGTTGTTGTTGTTATTATTATTATTATTATTAGTAGTAGTAGTAGTAGTAGTAGTAGTAGTAGTAGTAGAAGTAGTAGAAGTAGTAGCTGTATTATTGTTGTTGTTATTATTATTATTATTATTATTATTATTATTATTATTAGTAGTAGTAGTACAAGTAGTAGGAGTTGCAGTTGTTGCAGTTTTAGTAGTTGTAGTAGTAGTAGGAGTCATATTAGAAGTAGTAATAGCAATAGTAGTAGTTGTTGTTGTAGTAGTACTAGTAGCAGTAGTAGTAGTCGTAGAAGTAGTAGTAGTAGTAGTACTACTACTACTACTACTACTAACAAATAACTGCAATAGTACTAGAAGTACTCGTACTAGTAGTAGGAGTAGTAGTTGGAGTAGTAATAGGAGTAGTAGCAGTAGTAATAGTAGTAGTAATAGTATTAGTAGTAGTAGTCGGAGTAGTAATAATTTCTGTAGTAGTACTAGTACCAGGAGTAGAAGTAGGATTAGTAATAAGACTAAGAGAAGTAGTAGTAATAGTAGTAGTAATAGTAGTAGTAGTAATAGTATAAGTAGGAGTAGTTGGAGGAGCAGCGGTTAGAAGTAGAGTATGGCAGTAGTAACAGCAATAGTAGTAGTAGCAATAGTAGTAGATGTAGTAGTACTAGTGGTAGTAGTACTAGTAGAAGTGGTAGAAGTAGTCGTAGTACTAATAGTAATAGTAGAAGTAGTAGTGGTAGTAATAGCAGTAGTTGTTATAGTATTAGTAGTAGTAATAGAAGTAGTACTAGATGTAGTAGTGTAGTAGTAGTAGGGGTAGTAGTAGAGGTGAAGGTAGTAGTCGTTGTAGTAGTAGCAGTCGTAGTGAAGGTAGTGGTAGCAGAAATAGTAGAAATAGTAGTCATAGTTTTAATAGTAGTAGTAGTCATTGTAGTATCAGTAGTAGTAATTGTAGTAGTCGTAGTAGTAGTTGTAGTTGTAGTTGAAGTAGTATTAGTAGTAGTAGTAGTAGTAGTATTAGTAGTAGTAGTAGTAGTAGTAGTAGTAGTAGCAGCAGCAGCAGCAGCTGTACTAGTAGTAGTAGTGGTAGTCGAAGTAGTTGTAGTAGTAGTCGTAGGTGTAGTAATGGGAGTAGGGTTAGGAGTATTAATAGTAGTTGTAAGTGTGGTAGTGGTAGTAGTAGGAGTAGTAGTAACTGTAGTAGTAGCAGTAGTCAAAGGAGTAGTAGTAGGATTAGCAGCAGAAGTAGCAGTAGCCATAGTAATAGTAGTAGTAGCAGTAGTAGTAGCAGCTACAGTAGTAGTAATAGTAGTAGAAGTAGTAGAAGTGGTAGTAGGAGTAGGAGTAGGAGTAGCAACAGAAGTAGGAGCAGTAGTAGCACAAATAGTAGTAGAAGTAGGGGTAACAGTAGCAGTAGTATGGTAATAATAGCAGTAGTTGTAGTAGTATTTGTAGTAATAGTAGTAGCAGTAGTAGTAATAGTTGTAGTTGTAGTAGATGTGTTTGGAGTAATAATAGTATTAGCTATAGTAGTAGGAGTAATAGTTGTAGTAGTAGTAGTAGCAGTAATAGTAGTAGTAGTTGTTGTAGTTGTAGTAGTAGTAGTAGTAGTCATAGTAGAAGTAGTAGTACTAGTAATACTAGTAGCAGTTGTAGTCGTAACAACAGTAGTAGTTGTACTAGTAATAGTACTAGTAGTAGCAATTGTTATTGTCATAATAGTAGTAGCAGTCAAAGTAGTAATATTATAGTAGTTGTAGTGGTAGGATTAGTAGTAGTAGTAGTAGTAGAAGTAGTAGGATCAGCAGTAGTGCTAATAGTAGTAGTAGTAGTTGGATTCGCAACAGTAGCAGAAGGAGTAGTAGTAGCAGCAGCAGCAGCCATAGAAGTTGTAGTAGTTGTAGAAGCAGTAGCAGCTAAGCAGTAGTAGCAGCCCTAATTCTTGTTGTAGAAGTAGTAGTCCCATTTGTAGTAGTAGCAGTAGTAGTACAACTGTAGTAGTATTAGTCGTAGTAGAGGCAGTAGTAGTAGCAGTAGTAGTAGTAATAGTAGTCGATATAGTAGTGGGAGTAATTGTAGGAGTAGTAATGGGAGTAGGGGTAGGAGTAGTAATAGTAGTTGTAACAGTTGTAGTACTAGTAGTTCCAGTAGTAGTAGTTGGTGTAGTAGTAACTGCAGTAGTAGCAGTAGTCAAAGGAGTAGTTGTAGGATTTACATCAGTAGTAGTAGTAGCAGTAATAATAGTAGTAGTAGCAGTAGTAGTAGCAGCTACAGTAGTGGTAATAGTAGTAGGAGTAGTAGAAGTGGTAATAGGAGTAGTAGAAGGATTAGCAGTAGAAATAGAGCAGTAGTAGCAGTAATAGTAGTAGAACAAAAAGTAGTTATTGCAGTGGTAGTTGTAGTAGTAGTAGTAGCAGTTGTAGTAATAATAATAGTAGTTGTAGTAGTATTTGTAGTAATAGTAGTAGCAGTAGTAGTACTAGTTGTAGTTGTAGGAGGCGTATTTGGAGTAATAGTAGTATTAGCTGTAGTAGTAGGACTAATAGTTGTAGTTGTAGTAGTAGTAGTATTAGTAGTAGCAGCAGTAATAGTTGTTGTAGTAGACGTTTTAGTAGTAATACTAGTAGTAATAGTAGTCATAATAGTAGTAGCAGTAATAGTAGTAATACTAGTAGCAGTCGTAGTCAGAGCAGCAGCAGTAGTAGTAGTAGCAGTACAAATAGTAGTTGTTTTTCTTGTCGTAATAGTAGCAGTAGTCAATGTAGTAATATTAGTAGTACTTGTAGTAGTAGAAGAAGTAGTAGTAGTAGTAGTAGTAGTTAAAGGAGTAAGAGGAGCAGTAGTACTAATAGTAGTTATTGTTGTTGGAGTAGCAACAGTAGCGACAGTAGTAGTAGTAGTAGCAGCAGCAGCAGCCGCAGTGGTTGCAGTAGCTGTAGAAGCAGCAGCTACTACAGCTATAGACGTAGTCGTTATTCATGTTGTAGAAGTAGTAGTCGCAGGAGTAGTAATATTAGTCGATTTAGTAGTAGTAGTAGTATTACAAGTAGTAGTAGTAGTCGTAGTGTAGTAGTAGCAATAGTAGTAGACGTAGTAGTAGAAGAAGTAGTAGTACTAGTAGTAGTAGCAGTAGCGGTAGTGGTTGCATTAGTTGTGGTAGTTGTTGCAATAGTTGTAGTAGTGGTAGTAGTAGTAGGTGTAGTAGTAGTAGAGGTAGCAGGAGTAGCAATAGGAGCAGAAGTAATAGTAGTGGTGGTAGTAGTAGTACCAGTAGCAGTTGTAGTTATTGTAGTAGTAGGAGTAGTAGCCGTAGTAGTAAGAGTTATTGTAGTTGTTGTTGTAGTAGTAGTAGCTGTAGTAGTAGAAATAGTGAAGTAGGAGAACTAGTAGTAGTAGTCATCATGTTAGTAGTAATAGTAGTTATAGTAGTAGAAGTATTAGGAGTAGTTCTTGTAGTAGTAGTAGTTGTTGCAGTATCAGTAGCAGTACCAGCTGTAGTAGTAGTAGCAGCCATAGTAGTAGCTGTAGTTGCTGTTGATGTTATGGTAGTAGAAGTAGTAGCACCAGTATTAATAATAGTACTAGTAGTAGTAGTTTGAGTAGCTGAGGTAGTAGTTGTAGTAGTAGTAGTGGTAGTAGAAGTAGTAGGAGTATTAATAATTGTAATAGTAGGAGTAGCCTAAGTTGGAGTAGTAATAGTAGTATTACCATAAGTTGCAATAGTAATAGTAGTAGTAGCAGTAGCAGTAGTAGTAGTAATAGTAGCAGTAAGAGCAGTTGTTGTAATAGTTGTAGTTGTAGTAGTTCTAATAGTAGTAGCAGCAGCTGCTGCGGCTGCAGTAGTTGTAGTTGTAGTATCATAGTAGTAATAATTGGGGTACTAGTAGTAATAGTAAGGGTTGTAGGAATTGGTGTAGTAGTCGTAGTTGTTGTAATAGTAGCAGTTGTAGTAGGAGTATTAGTACTAGCAACAGTAGTAATAGTAGTAGTTGTAAAAGTAGTAGTAGTAACAGTAGTTGTTGTAGTAGTTATACCAGAAGTAGTAGTAGTAGTAGCTGTGATAGTAGTTGCCATAGCAGTAGCTGTACTAGTAGTAGGAGTAGTAGTAGTTGTTATTGTAGTAGTAGTAGCATTAGTGGTAGTAGATGTAGTTGTATTAGTAGTAATAGTAGTAGTAATAGTAGTAGTAGTAGTAGTAGTAGTAGCAGTAGTCGTAGCAGTGGTAGTAGTAGTAGTAGTAGGACTAACAGCAGCATTAGTGGTAGTAGTATTAGTTGTAGCAGCAGTTTGTGGTATTAGTAGTAGCAGTAGCAGTTGTTGTTGTAGTAGTAGGAGAAGTAGTAATAGAAGTAGTAGTTGCAATAGTTGTAGGTGCAGTAGTAGTAATAGTAGCTGTAGTTCTAGTAGCATTAGCTGTAGTTGTTGTAGTAGTATTAGTCGTAGTTGTTTTAGTAGTAGTAGTAGTAGTTGTTGTTGTAGTAATAGTAATAGTATTGGAAGCAGTAGTAGTTTTATGCGTAGTAGTAGTAGTAGTCATAGTAGTAGTGGTTGCAGTAGTCGTAGTAGTAGTTGTCATAGTGGTAATAGTGCCGGAGTAGTAGTGGTAGTTGTTGTCGTAGTAGTAGTACCAATAGTAGTAGTAGTAGTAGTAGTAGTAGTAGTAGTAGTAGCTATAGTAGTAGTTGAAGTAGTAGTAGTACTAGTAGTTGCCGTAGTGGTAATAGTAGCAAGACTAGTGGTTGTAGTTGTTGTTGTAGTAGTAGCAGCAACAACAGTAGTAGTAGAAGTAGTAGTAGCAGTAGTAGTAGTGGAAGTAGTAGTAATAGTATTAGTAAGAGTAGCAATAGTAGTAGTAGCAGTAGTAATAGCAGGAGTAGTCGTTGTGGTATTTGTAGTAGTAGTAGGAGTAGTATGGTTGTAGTAGCTGTAGTAGTAGTTGCAGTAGTACTAGTAGTAGTAGTAGTAGGAGTAGTATGGTTGTAGTAGCTGTAGTAGTAGTTGCAGTAGTACTAGTAGTAGTAGTAGTGGTGGTAGTAGTAGTAGTTGTTGTTGTTATTGTAATAGTAGTAGTAGTAGCAGTAGTGTTAGTTGTAGTGGTAGGAAAAGTAGTAGAGTAGTAGCAGGAGTAGAAGTAGTTGCAGTATTAGTAGTTGTAGTAGGAGAATTTGTAATAATTCCAGTAGTAGTAGTAATACTCGTAGTTGAAGGAGCAGTAGCAGTAGCAGTAGAAGCAGTAGTAGTTGTCGTAGAACTAGTAGCAGTATTAGTAGTAGTAATAGTAGTAGTAAGAGTAGTTGTAGTTGCTATAGGAGTAGTCATAATGGTAGTAGTAGTACTTGTAGTATTTGTTGTTGTAGTCATAGTCATAGTTGTTGTGTTAGAAGCAGTAGTAGTAGTACTACTTGTTGTAGTCAGGGTAGTAGTTGTAGTTGTAGTAGTTGTGGTAGAAGTAATAGTTGTATTATTGTTATTATTATTATTAGTAGTAATTGTAGCAGTAGTAGTACTAGTATTAGTAGTAGGAGTAGCAGTTGTTATAGGATTAGTTCTGGTAGTAGTAGTTGTTGTAGCAGTAGTGGTACTAGTATTCTTGTTATTGCTACTGCTGCTACAACGACTACTACTAGTACAACTACTACAGCAACAACTATTACTACTCTTGTTACTACGACTACTACTACTACTAATATTAGTACTACTATAGCTACTATTGCGACAACTACTCCTACAGCTACTACTACTACTCCTAATACTACTACAACTACAACTACTACAACTACAACTAACTTTACTATAGCGACCACTACTACTACTCCCACTTCCATTACTATAACTGCAACTACTTCTACTCCTCCTCCTACAGCTACTACTACTACTATTATCTTCTATTACTACTACTACTCCTGCTACTACTGCTACTACTACATCTACTACTACTACTACCATTTCGACCACTACAAATACTACTACTACTACGAGTACTACTACATCTGCTACTATTACTACTACTACTCCTACTGCTACTATTACTACTGCCACAACGATCTCTATAACTATTGCAACTACAACTACTACTTCTCCTATTATTGCTACTACTTCTGCTACTACTACCACCACTACTTCTTCTTCTACTACTACTTCTGTTACTATTATTACTACTACTACTATAACAACAACTACCACTACCACTCCTCCTCCTACTGCTACTACTCTATGATTGGTACTACTACTATAACCACTACTACTGCTACTATTACTATTGTTACTCCCTCTACTACTACGATTACTTCTATTACCACTACTACTAGTACAAACACGACTACTGCTGCAACTATTACTACTACTTCTACTACTGTTGCTACTACTACTAATTCTACTACTACCACTACTACTAATACTACAACAGCTGCTACTACTTCTTCTACTACTACGACTATTATTGTTGCTACTACTACTACAATTGCTACAACTTGTCCTATTGCTACTAGTACTACGACTACTGCTACTGCTACACCTACTACTACTACAACTACCACTATAACTATTACTGCTACCACTACTAATACTATCTCTACTACTAAAGTTAACGCTGCTACTGCTACTACGACCACTACTGCTGCTACTGCTACTACGACTACAACTGCTAGTTCTGCTACTACTACTAGTACTACTACTACAACTACTACTACTCCTACCACTAGCACTACTACTACTACTACTGCTGTTGCTGCTACTGCTACTGCTACTCCTATTGTTACTACTAGTCCTATTACTATGACTACAATTGCTGCTACTACTACCATTACTACTATTGTAACTATTGCTACTACTACTCTTATTATTGCGGAAAATATCGATGTCCACCACAATTCACGATATAGAGGAAGAACGGAAAAGAGGAAAAGTTAGCAGACAAGAGTTATATGTGGCGAAGACGATCCAGAGGATATTATATTACTGAGAAGAGAAAAGAGAAGATTACAACGATGGAGACAAAACTCGAATATCACCAACTCTCACAAAAGACTAAGTAGCCTAACTGTCACAAGACGTATTGAGAGTATTGATCTATATATTTCTCTCTCTCTCTCTCTCCATATTGAAACCCTTACATCAATGGTGTATTTATAGATGTGGCCTAATAATGTTTGAGTCAAAGTAGAAGACAGACTCAAATAAGATTTCTACTAATTTAAGTCTTCTAGTAGAAGATAAATCTAGATAAGGATTAGGCCCACTAAATAACTTCCTAATATAATTAAGACTATCCGGAAAATCCGGATTCCAGACACCATAAAGCCAACAATCTCCACCTTGGCTCAAATCATCTTATTCTCTAAATTTCAATCTTCAATAGATATCTTTGCCATTACCTTCTGGGATAGGATCAACGACCTTGAATATTGATCAAATTCAAACAGAGCTTGAACTTATCAATCGGAATCACCTTTATCAACATATCTGCAGGATTTCTTGAAGGATGAATCTTTTGTAAAGAAATCTCGCTGTCTTCAATAATATCCCGAATAAAATGAAATCAGACATCTATATGCTTTGATCTGGCGTGGTACATTTGGTTCTTCGCAAGGTGTATGGTGCTCTGACTATTGCAAAAAAATAGGAAGAACATGTTGAGAAAAACCAATTTCACTTGCCAAACCTTTTAGCCATAGAGCTTCTTTGATGGCTTCTGTAGCTGCCATATACTCAGACGCTGTTGTATATAATGCTACAGTTGACTGTAGGGTATACCTCCAACTAATAGGTCCTCCATAAATAGTAAAAAGATAACCTGTGAGGGATCGGCGTCGATCAAGATCTCCAGCATAGTCTGAATCGACGTAGCCAATAATTTTGGCCTCTTGCACTATGTTCCTGTCGAAACATAAATCAATATTAGGAGTACCTTTGATATATCTTAATAGCCATTTCACGGCCTGCCAATGCTCTTTTCCTAGATTTACCATGTAAAGACTAACAATGTTGACTGTTTGTGCAATATTAGGTCTTGTGCATACCATAGCATACATTAGACTTCCAACCGCACTTGAAAATGTGATGTTCTCCATGTATGCATGTTCTTCATCTGTAGAAGGACATTGTTGAGCTGAAAGCTTGAAGTGAGATGCCAAAGGAGTACTGACGGGTTTTGAATTCTGCATGTGAAAACAAGAAATAATCTTCTCGAGATATTTGCTCTGTTTGAGCCGTAATTTTTCATGCTTTCGATCTCGATCAATCTCCATACCGAAAATCCTCCTTGCAGCACCTAAATCTTTCATTTCAAATTCCTTTTTCATTTTAAACTTTAAATCATTCAGTAGAGATATGTTTTGAGTAGCGATAAGCATATCATCAACATAAAGAAGTAGTATAATAAATGAGTTATTGGCATGCATCTTAAAATAAACGCAGCAATCATGTTTGCAGTAGATGAAATCTTGTCCCAGTATAAAATAGTCAAACCTTTTATACTATTGCCTTGGAGATTGTTTCAAACCATAAAGTGATTTGTTCAACTTGCAGACAAAATTTTCCTTGCCTTCTTGGATGAACCCTTCAGGCTGTTGCATAAAGATTTGTACTTCTAATTCTCCATGCAGAAAAGCAGTTTTGACATCAAGCTGTTCTAACTCAAGATTATGAAAAGAAACTAAAGCAAGTAGAAAACAAATAAATGTGTGTTTAACCACAGGAGAGAAAATTTCATTAAAGTCAACACCCTCCTTTAGTGAATACCCTTTTGGAACTAAACGGGCCTTGAATTTAACACCATCTATCTCAGAGAAATCCTCTTTCTTTCGAAATACCCACTTGCAACCAATTGCTCTTTTACCTTTTGGTAATTTCACCAGATCCCAACTATGGTTCTTTTGAAGGGAATCCATCTCTTCATTCACAATAGCTTGCCACTAAGAAGAATTCTTATCCTTCACTACTTCTTTATAGGAAGAAGGATCACCATTGTCAGTAACTAAAGCAAAAGCTACCATATCTTCAAAACCATACCTTTCTAGTGTCTTTATTTTTCTTTGAGATCTTCGAAGTGGAGTCTTTCTTGAGAGATTTTAGCATATCTTCAAAACCATACACTAAATATCTTCTTCTGAAGGAACTACATGCTCCACCTCCACTTGCATTATATCATTGGGATCTTTCTTGAGAGATTTTAGCATAACACTTTTATCAAATACTATGTCTCTCTCAATAGTTACATTTGGAATAGTAGGATCCCACAAATGATAGTCTTTGATGCCTTTGGCATAACCCAGGAAAATACACTTTTTGGAACGTGCATCTAACTTATCCTTGACAACATGCACATAAGTAGGGCAACCAAAAATCTTTAAAGAAGAATAATTTGCAGGTTGACCAGTCCATACCTCTTCAGGAGTCTTGCAATTAATGGTTGTTTGAGGAGAGCGATTCACAATGAAGCATGCTGTATTGACTATTTCTGCCCAAAAATCTTTATCAAGATTAGCTGTACTGAGCATACTACGTGCTTTCTCCAACAAGGTTCTGGTCATCCTTTCAGCCACACCATTTTGTTGAGGCTTTCCTGGGATAGTAAAGTGGCGTTTGATGCCTTCATCTTCACAGAATTTGAGAAACTCTATTGATTTGTACTCTCCGCCATTATCACTTCTGAGGTATTTGATTTTTCTGCCACTCCTTTTTTCAACTGAAGTTTTCCACCGTTTGAAAACAAAAAACACTTCGGCTTTGTGATGCAAAAAATAAATCAACACTTTTCTGGAAAAATCATCAATAAAACTGACAAAATAACAAGCACCAGATTTTGATGGAATAGGAGAGCATCACACATCAGAATGAATATAATCAATTAAGCCTTTAATGCAATGAGTATCGATGTTAAACTTTACTTTGGACTGTTTACCATAAAGACAATGCTCGTAGAAATCAAATTTGCATGAGTTGAGGCCTTTCAGTAATTTTCTTTTGTTGAGCTCACTTAAACCTTGCTCACTCATATGACCGAGACGCATATGCCATAAGTGGGTCATATCAGAGGAAGAAGTCTGAGAAATTGCTGCTCCACCTGCAACGGTTTTTCCTACTAACTCAGACAAATTTCCATGGTTTAGGCCCTTCATCACTATCAATGAGCCTTTAGCAACCTTAAGAACTCCACCTTCAGCAAAATACTTATAACCAGTAGAATCCAAAGCACCCAAAGAGATCAAATTCTTTTTCAAATCAGGAACATGTCTAACATCAGCAAGAGTTCTAATAATATTATCAAACATCTTAATTTTGATTGTTCCAATTCCAACAGTTTTGCATGGATTGTTATTACCCATCAAAACCAAACCACCATCATAGGACCTGTAGTCTTCAAACCAATCCTTATTGGGACACATGTGGTAAGAACAACCAGAATAAAGAATACAAATATCATGGTAACGATCAAAATTAGAACTAATAGAGAGAACATTACCCAAATTATCATCAGAACTCCCTTCAACAACTGACACTTGTTCTTGGCTTGCTCTTTAGATTTATATTCTCTTTCTTTCTTTGCTTTAAGCTTCCAACAATCTTTAATTGCATGTCCCATCTTCTTACAATACCTGCAGTTTATTTCTTTGGATTTGGATCTAGAACAACTTGTCGTTGATCTTTTTTTGGTACGATCTCTAACAATTAATGCTTCTGAGTGTGACACATCCCCTCCAATCTTTTTCAAATATTCATTATATAGAAGGGCAGCAGAAATATTGTCAAATTTTAAATCCTTCCCATACATGAGAGTAATTTTAAGATTCTCAAGAGAAGGAGGTAAGGACGATAATAAAATAATTGCCTTGTCTTCATCTTCAATTTTAACATTAATGCTTAACAATTGAGAGACAAGTTTATTGAAAGCATTAAGATGATCAACTATATTCGTACCTTTAGTTATTCAAAAATTGAAGAGCTTCTGCTTTAAATAAACTCGATTTGAGATAGACTTACTCATATACTATTTCTCCAGCTTTTTCCATAACTTTGAAGGTGATGTTTCATCACGAAACGGATAGAGTACCTCATCGGTGAGACTAAGGATGATTGTGCTATGTGCGCTAGCCTTCTGGTTTTCCCAGACACTTTCGGTGACATCTTCAGACTTGACGTCCTCCAATGTGTGTCCCAACCCTTGTTGAGTAATAATTGCACGAACTCTTGCTTGCCAAATAGGAAATCCTTGCTTTCCATTGAATTTCTCTATATCGAACTTCGTAATAGACATGTTGAACCAAGCTCTAGTACCACTTGTTGTGAAAAATATCGATGTCCACCACAATTCACGATATAGAGGAAAACAGAAAAGAGAAAGTGATAGCAGACAAGAGTTATATATGGCGAAGACGATCCAGAGGATATTGTATTGATGAGAAGAGAAAAGAGAAGATTACAATGATGGATACAAAACTCCAATATCACCAACTCTCACAAAAGACTAAGTAGCCTAACCGTCACAAGACGTATTGAGAGTATTAATCTATATATATCTCTCTCACTCTATATTGAAACCATTACATCAATGGTGTATTTATAGATATGGCCTAATAATGTATGAGTCAAAGTAGAAGACTGACTCAAATAAGACTTCTACTAATTTAAGTCTTCTAGCAGAAGATAAATCTGGATAAGGATTAGGCCCACTAAATGACTTCCTAATATAATTAAGACTATCCGAAAAATCCGTATTTGAGACACCATAAAGCCAACATCTTACTACTACTAGCTCTACTATGACTGCTATTACTACTACTGGAACTGCTATAGCTGCTGTTACTAGTGCTATCACAACAACTACTACTATTACTTCTGCTACAACAACTACAGTCATTGAGGCTATGACTACTACTACAGCTGCTACTACTATTGCTACTACTACTATTGCTACTATTACTGCTACTACTACTACTACCGATTCTACTCTTGCTACTGATATGTCTACCAGTACTACAACAACTACTACTGCTACTACTACTATTATTGAAACTAGTGCTATTGCTACTACCACTACTAATACTGTTCCGACTAGCACAACTATTACTACTCCTATTACAACCACTACTACTGCAACTATTGCTAAAACTACTACTACTACTACTACTACTACTACCTCTACTATTACTACGATAATTGCTACTACTACTATTGCAACTCCTACTACTACTACTTCTACTACTACTAACACTCGTACTACTACTACTGCTGCTATTATTTCTCCTAGTGCTACTCCTACTCCTACACCTACTCCTCCTTCTACTACTACTATTACTCCTTCTACTACTACTATTACTCCTACTATTACTACTAATACTATTGTTGCGACTGCTGCTGCTGCTCCGGCTACTAATACGACTACTACTACCATGACTGCTAGTAGTACTACTACTACTGCAACTATTACGACTACTACTGCTACTACTACTACTACTCCTGCTTCTGCTGCTGCTGTTGATGCTGCTGCTCCTAATACTACTACTACTCCTTCTCCTTCTACTACTACTGCTACTACTCTGCTACTGCTGCAACTACTATTGCTACTTCTGCTACTGCTAGCACTATTGCAACTAATGCAGCAACTAATGCTTCTACTACTACTATTACTGTTAGCACTACTATAGCTTCACCTACCACTGCTGCTGCTATAATTACAACTACTACTACAACAACAACTACTACTACTACTCCAACTACCGCCACTACTACTACTCCTACTACAGCTGCTACTGCTACTTCTACTTCTATTATTATAGCTACTGCAACTACCACAACTACTACAGCAACTACTACAACAACAACTACTACTGCCACTACTACTACAACTACTCCAGATACTACTATTGCTAGTATGGTAACTACTACAAATACTAATACTACCACTACTACTATTGCTATAGCTACTACTGCAACAACTACAACTGCTATTACTACTACTGCTATTACTGCTACCACTACTACTACTCCAACTACTCCAACTACTACTACCAATACAAATACTACTACTACTACTATTTCTACAACAACTACTACTAGTACTGCTACTACTACATCTTCTCCTCCTACTACTTATGCTACTACTGCTTAAACAACTGCTAATATTATTACTACTACTACCAATATTAATACAACGACCACTGCCACTACTACTACTACAGTTATTATTACTGCTAATACTTCTTCTTCTACTGCTACTACTAATATTATTAGTACAACTACTTCTGCTACTACTGCGACTACTACTACAATCACAACAACAACATTAACAACAACTACTACAAGTACTATTGCTACTACTACTACTCCTTTGACTACTACATCTACTAATACTGCCATAACGACTACTACAATTATTACTACTACTGCTGCTACTAGTACTACTTGCACTACAACTACCACTACTAATTCTACAATTGCTACAACTAGTAGTAGCACTACTACTACTACAACGTTTACTCTTATTGTCATTACTACATTTGCTGCTGGTGCACTTACTATTGCTACTACAACCACAGCTGCTGCTGCTACTACTACTACTTCTACTGCTACTCCTCCTATTGTTGTTGCAACCACTACTATCGCTACTTCTACTACTACAGCTATTGCTACTTCTACTATTAATGCGACTACTACTTCTACCACTCCCGCTACTGCTACTACTATAACTATTACTACTACCACTCCAATTACGACCTCTACTACTATTACTACAACTACTGCTGCTAATACTACTATTACTATTACTACTACTAATACTACTACTACTTGTATGGCTACTACTTCTACTACTTGTGCTACTCCTGCTGCTACAACTTCTAGAACAACAGCAACCACTACTATTACTACTATTTCTATTACTAATATTACTACTACTGATACTACTACTATGATGACTACTACTCCTACTGCTACGCTACTACTACTACTACTACTCCTATTACTAGTACTACTCCTACAACTATTACTACTACTACTATTATTAATACAACTTTTACTACTACTACTACAGCTACTACTACTGCTAATGCTGCTACAACTACTACTATTACTGCTATTACTACTACAACTATTACTACTACTTCTACTACTACTACTATTACTACCACTACTTTTACTACTACCACTGTTACTACTACTACTACTGCTCCTACTACTACTACTCCTACTATTTTTACTGCTACTTCTACTACTACTACTACTACTACTTCTGCCACCACCACTACTCCTATTGCCACTATTACATCTACCTCTACTACTACTGCAACTCCAACTACTACTTCTATAATTATTACTACGGCGATCGTTACTATTATTACTAGCACTTCTAATACAATACTATAATTGCTGCTAATACCGCTACTACTACTATGAGTAATACTTCTACCATTACTACTACTCCTACGGCTAGAATTAGTACTACTACTATTACTAAACAACAATAACAACACCAACAACAACTACTACTAAAACCACTATTATGACTTCTACTACCACTACTGCTATTCCTAAAACTACTGCTACTACCACTGCTACGATTACTACTACAACTACTCCAACGACTACTACTCCTAATTCTACTACTACTACCACGACTACTACTACCACCACTACTGCTACTAATTTTGCTACTACTACTACTACTAGTACTACTCCTACTACTACTTCTATTGTTACAACTATTACTACTACAACTTCAAGTAATAATACTACTCCTATTGCTACTATTAGTATTGCTACTACTTCTACAGCTAAAACTACTATAGCTACTGCTATTGCTACTGTTGTTGCTACTACTAATACGACTACTACAACAACTGCTATAACTACTGCTGCTACTACTACTCTTACTTTTGCTACTACCACTACTGGTGCAGCTACTATTAAAACAACTTCTCATATAACTTCTACTACTGCAACTGCCATTGCGACTACTTCTACTACTACTATTTCTAGCACCACTACCACTACTACTACCGCTACTACTTCCACTAGTACTACTGCTACGACTTCTTCTACTAATACTACTACTATTACTATTGCTGCAACTTCTACCACTACTACTACTACTACTCCTGCTGCTATTACTATTGCTACTGCTACTACTACTAATGCTTATAATACTACTACTAATACTACTTGAACTAGTACTACTGCTGCTGCTGCTACTGTTACTGCAGCTACCACTACTATTACTTCTACTATAACTACAACTACAACATCTACTACTGTTGCTCCTACCAGTACGACTACTCCTACTACTACAATTACTAGTACTACTGCTACCTCTTTTGCTACTTCTACTACCAATACTACTGTTGCCACTAATGCTGTTGCTACTACTACTACTACTATTACTACTACTACTGCATCTACTGCTAAGACTATTACTATTACTACTGCTACTACTTTTACGACTACTATTACAAAAACTACTACTACTAATGCTTCCACTGCTATTGTTACTACTACTAATAGGACTACTACTACTACTACTTTGCGAGCAATAACAACTACTACTACTTCTCCTACTACTATTGTTGCGGCTACTACTGCTACTACTACAACTACTGCTACTACTGCTACTACTTTTTCTACTATCACTACTACTACTACTCCCACTACGACTATTGCTACTACTACTCCTTGTCCTCCTACTACAGCTACTACTACTTCTATTACTATACCTACTATTTCTACGGCTATTACTACTACTGCTGCTACTTCTGCAACTACTAATGCTACTATTACTAGTAGTTTTACAACAACTACTATTACGGCTACAACGACTACTGCTAATGCTACTACTACTGCTACAACTGCTACTACTATTACTAATACTACTATTGCCCCTACCACTACAGCAACCAGTACAATTGTTGTCGCTACTGCTGCTACTACTACCAGTGCTATTGCGACTGCTACTGCTACTCCTAATACTACTCCTACTACAACTACGACTACTCCCACTGTTACTACTACTACTACTACTACTAGTCCAACTCCTACTACTTCTACTACTATTACTAGTAGTACTACAACCACTACAGCTACTACTGCAACTACTTTTTCTGCTATTACTACTATTTCTCCTTCGGCTACTAATACTACTATTACTACTACTACTTTTGCTACTACCACTGTTACTATTACTACTGCTCCAACTACAATTACTCCTACTATTTCTACTGCTACTTCTACTACTAGTACTACGACAACTACCGCAACCACTTCTCCTACTGTTACTACTACATCTACCACTACTACTACTGCTACTCCAACTCCTACTTCTATAATTATTACCATTGCAATCATTACTACTAGTACTAGCACTTCTAATACAATACTATAATTGCTGCTAATACCGCTACTACTACTATGAGTAATACTTTTACCATTACTACTACTACTTCTGCTAGAATTAGTACTACTACTATTTCTACAACAACAATAACAACCACAACAACTACTACTACTACTACCACTATTATGACTTCTACTACCACTACTGCTACTCCTACTCCTACTGCTACTACCACTGCTACGATTACTACTGCTACTACTTCTCCAACGACTACTACTTCTTCTACTTCTACTACTACTACCACGACTACTACTACCACCACTACTGCTACTACTAGTACTACTCCTACTACTACTTCTATTGCTACAACTATTACTACTACTACTACAAGTACTAATACTACTCCTATTGCTACTATTAGTATTGCTACTGCTTCTACACCTAATACTACTATAGCTACTGCTATTGCTACTATTGTTGCTACTACTAATACGACTACTACAATAACTGATATTACTACTGCTGCGATTGCTGCTACTACCACTACTTTTACTTTTGCTACTACCACTATTGGTGCAGCTACAAGTACAACTACTACTCATATAACTTCTACTACTACAACTACCATTGCGACTACTTCTACTACTACTATTAGTAGCACTACTACCACTACTACTGCCACTACTACTTCCACTAGTACTACTGCTGTGACTTCTACTACTAATACGACTACTATTACTACTGCTACTACTACTAACGCTTATACTACTACTACTAATACTACTTCAACAAGTACTGCTACTGCTGCTGCTGCTGTTACTGTAGCTACCACTACTATTACTTCTCCTATAACTATAACTACAACATCTACTACTCTTGCTACTACCATTACGACTACTTCTACTACTAAAATTACTAGTACTACTGCTACGTCTTTTGCTACTTCTACTACCGCTACTACTGTTGCCACTAATGCTGCTGCTGCTACTACTACTACTGCCTCTACTGCTAAAACTATTACTATTACTATTACTACTGCTACTACTTCTACTACTACTATTACAACAACTACTACTTCTCCAACTACTACTGTTGCGGCTACTACTGCTACTACTACAACTACCGCTACTGCTAGTACTACCACTACTACTTCTACTACTTCTTCTGCTATCACTACTACTACTCCTCCCACTACGACTATTGCTACTACTACTCCTTGTCCTGCTGCTACAGCTACTACTACTTCTATTACTATGGCTACTACTTCTACTGCTACTACCATTACTAGTACTACTACTACTACTACAACTACTACTACAACTACTTTTGTTGCTATTACTACTACTTCACAATCGGCTACTAATACTACTATTACTACTACTACTTTTACCGCTACCACTGTTACTACTACTTCTACAATTTCTATTGCTACTTCTACAACTAGTACTACTACTATTGCCACAACCACTACTCCTACAGCTACTACTAAATCTACCTCTACTACTATTGCTACTCCAACTACTACTTCTATAATTATTACTATTGCGACTGTTACTACTATTACTAGCACTACTAATACAATACTATAATTGCTGCTAATATCGCTACTACTACTATGAGTAATACATCTACCATTACTACTACTCCTACTACTAGAATTAGTACTACTACAATTATTACAACAACAACAACTACTACTACTACCACTATCATGACTTCTACTACCTCTACTGCTACTCCTACTACTACCGCTACTACCACTACTTCAATTACTACTACAACTACTCCAACGACTACTACTTCTTCTACTTCTACTACTACTACCACGACTACTACTACCACCACTACTGCTACTACTTTTGCTACTACAACTACAACTTGTACTTCTCCTACTATTACTTCTATTGCTAAAACTATTACTACGACTACTACAAGCACTAATACTACTATTGCTACTATTAGTATTACTACTACTTCTATAGCTAAGACTACTGTAGCTCCTGCTGTTGCTACTGTTGTTGCTACTACTAATACGACTACTACAACAACTGCTATTACTACTGTTGCGACTGCTGCTACTACTACTACTCTTACTTTTGCAACTACAACTACTGGTGCAGCTACTACTACAACTACTTTTTATATAACTTCTACTACTGCAACTACCATTGCGACTACTTCTACTACTACTATTGCTAGCACTACTACCACTACTACTACAACTACTACTTCCACTAGTACTACTGTTGCCACTTCTACTACTAATACGACTACTATTACTACTGCTGCAACTTCTACTACTACTACTACTACAACTACTTCTTCTACCTGTATTACTACTGCTACTGCTACTGCAACTACTACTAATGCTTATACTACTACTACAAATACTACTTCAACTACTACTACTGCTGCTGTTACTGCAGCTACCACTACTACTACTTCTACTATAACTATAACTACAACATCTACTTCTGTTGCTGCTACCATTACGACTACTTCTACTACTACAATTACTAGTACTACTGCTACTTCTTTTGCTACTTCTACTACTGCTACTACTGTTGCCATTAATGCTGCTACTGCTACTACTACTACTATTACTTCTACTACTGCCTCTACTGCTAACACTATTACTATTACAACCGCAACGACTTCTACTACTACTATTACAACTACTGCTGCTACTAATGCTTCCACTACTATTGTTACTACTACTAATACTACTGCTACAACTACTACTTTGCCAGCTGTAACAACTACTACTACTTCTCCTACTACTACTTTTGCGGCTACTACTGCTACTACTACAACTACTGCTACTGCTAGTACCACCACTACTACAGCTACTACTTCTTCTGCTATCACTACTACTACTCCTCCCACTAGGACTATTCCTACTACTACTCCTTGTCCTCCTACTATAGCCACTACTACTTCTATTACTAGAGCGACTACTTTTACTGCTACTACAACAACTGCTGCTACTTCTGCTACTACTAATGCTACTATTACTAGTAGTTTTACAACAACTACTATTACGGCTACAACAACTATTGCTAATGCTACTACTACTGCTACAACTGCTACTACAATTACTAATACTACTATTGCCCCTTCCACTACTGCAACCAATACAATTGTTGCCACTACTGCTGCTACTACTACTAGTGCTATTGCGATTGCTACTGCTATTCCTAATACTACTCCAAGTACAACTACAACTACTCCCACTGTTACTACTACTACTACTACTATGACTACTTATCCAACTACTACTCCTCCTACACCTATTCCTACTACTAGTCCAACTCCTACTACTTCTACTACTATTACTGGTACTACTACTACTGCTGCAGCTACTACTGCAACTACTTTTGCTGCTATTATTACTACTTCTCCTTCGGCTACTAATACTACTATTACTACTACTACTTTTACCGCTACCACTGTTACTACTACTACTGCACCTACTACTACTACTCCTACTATTTCTACTGCTACTTCTACTACTAGTACTACTACTACTGCCACAGCCACTACTCCTACTGCTACTACTACATCTACCTCTACTACTACTGCTACTCCAACTACTACTTCTATAATTATTACAACTGTGACCGTTACTACTATTACTAGCACTTCTAATATAATACTATAATTGTTGCTAATACCGCTACTAATACTATGAGTAACACTTCTACCATTACTACTACTCCTACTGCTAGAATTAGTACTACTACTATTACTACAACAACAGTAACAACAACAACAACTACTACTACTACTACCACTATTATGACTTCTACTACCACTACTGCTCCTCCTACTACTACTGCTACTACCACTGCTATGATTACTTCTACAACTATTCCAACGACTACTCCTTCTTCTACTTCTACTACTACTGCCACGACTACTACTACCACCACTACTGCTACTACTTTTGCTACTACTACTGCTAGTACTACTCCTACTACTACTTCTGTTGCTGCAACTATTACTACTGCTACTACAAGTACTAATACTACTCCTATTTCTACTACTTCTATAGCTAATACTACTATAGTTACTACTATTGCTACTGTTGTTACTACTACTAATACGACTACTACAACAACTGCTATTACTACTGCCGCGACAGCTGCTACTACTACTACTCTTACTTTTGCTACTACCACTACTGGTGCAACTACTACTACAAGTACTTCTTATATAACTTCTAGTACTGCAACTACCATTGCGACTACTTCTACTACTACTATTCCTAGCACTACTACCACTACTACGACCACGACTACTTCCACTAGTACTACTGTTGCCACTTCTACTACTAATACGACTACTATTACTACTGCTGCGACTTCTACTACTACTACTACTACTATTTCTACTTTTATTACTGTTTCTACTGCTACTACTACTAATGCTTATACTACTACTGCTAATACTACTTCAACTAGTACTACTGCTACTGTTACTGCAACTACCGCTACTGTTACTGCAACTACCGCTACTATTACTTCTCCTATAACTATAACTGCAACATCTACTACTGTTGCTGCTACCATTCCGACTACTTCTACTACCACAATTACTAGTACTACTGCTACTTCGTTTTCTACTTCTAATACTGCTACTACTATTGCCACTAATGCTGTTGCTACTACTACTACTACTATTACTACTACTATTGCCTCTACTGCTAACACTATTACAATTACTTCTGCTACTACTTCTACTACTACTATTACAACTACTGCTGCTACTAATGCTTCCACCGCTATTGCTACTACTACTAATACTACTAGTACTACTACCTCTTTGCCAGCAATAATAACTACTACTACTTCTCCTCCTACTACTGTTGCGGCTACTACTGCTACCACTACAACTACTACTACAGCTAGTACTACCATTACTACTGCTACTACTTCTTCAGCTATCACTACTACTACTCCTCCAATTACGACTATTGCTACTACTAATCCTTGTCCTCCTACTAAAGATACTACTATTTCTATTACTACTACTACTACTACCACTACTACTACTACCACTACTGCTACTTCTACTACTACTAATGCTACTATTACTAGTAGTTTTACAACAACTACTATTACTGCTATAACGACTACTGCGAATGTTGCTACTACTGCTACAACTGCTACTACTATTACAAATATGACTGTTGCCCCTTCCACTACTGCAACGAATACAATTGTTGCCCCTACTGCTGCTACAACTACTAGTGCTATTGCGACTGCTATAGCTACTCTTAATACTACTCCTACTACAACAACGACTACTCCCATTGTTACTACTACTACTACTATTACTTGTCCAACTACTACTCTTCCTAAACCTATTCCTCCTACTAGTCCAACTCCTACTACTTCTACTACTATTACTAGTACTACTACTACTACTACAGCTTCTACTGCAACTACTTTTGCTGCTAGTACTACTACTTCTCCTTTGGCTACTAATACTAGTATTACTACTACTACTTTTACTACTACCACTATTACTAATACTACTGCTCCTACTACTACTACTCCTACTATTTCGACTGCTACTTCTACTACTAGTACTACTACTACTGCCACAACCATAACTCCTTCTGCTACTACTACATATACCTCTACTACTACTGCTACTCCAACTACTACTATAGTTATTACTACTGCGACCGTTACTACTATTACTAGCACTTCTAATACAATACTATAATTGCTGCTAATACTGCTACTACTACTATGAGTAATACTTCTACCATTACTACTACTCCTACTACTAGAATTAGTACTACTACTATTACTGCAACAATAATAACAACGACAACAACAACTACAACTACTACCACTATTATGATTTCTACTACCACTACTTCTCCTCCTACTACTACTACTACTACCACTGCTATGATTACTAATACAATTATTCCAATGACTACTCCTTCTTCTACTTCTACTACTACTGCCACGACTACTACTACCACCACTACTGCTACTAATTTTGCTACAACTACAACTACTATTACTACTCGTACTACTACTTCTGTTGCTACAACTATTACTACTACTACTACAAGTACTAATACTACTCCTATTGCTACTATTTGCATTGCTACTACTTCTACAGCTAATACTACTATAGCTACTACTATTGTTACTGTTGTTGCTACTACTTATACGACTACTACAACAACTGCTATTACTACTGCAGCGACAGCTGCTACTACTACTACTCTTATTTTTGCTACTACCACTACTGGTGCAGCTGCTACTACAACTACTTGCCATATAACTTCTACTATTGAAAATACCATTGTGACTACTTCTACTACTACTATTACAAGCACTACTACAACTACTACTTCCACTACTACAACTGTTACCACTTCTACTACTAATACGATTACTATTACTACTGCTGTGACTTCTACTATGACTACTACTACTAGTTTTACTTTTATTACTACTGCTACTTCTACTACTACTAATGCCTATACTACTAGTACTAATACTACTTCAACTTGTACTACTGCTGCTGTTACTGCAGCTACCACGACTATTACTTCTCCCATAACTATAACTACAACATCTACTACTGTTGCTGCTACCATTACGACTACTTCTACTACTACAATTACTAGTACTACTGCTACTTCTTTTGCTACTTTTACTAATGCTACTACTGTTGCCAGTAATGCTACTAATACTACTACTACTACTATTACTACAACCACTGCCTCTACTGCTAACACTATTAGTATTACTACTGCTACTACTTCTACTACTACTATTACAACTACTGCTGCTACTAATGCTTCCACTGCTATTGTTACTACTACTAATACTACTACCACTACTACTACTTTGCCAGCAATAACAACTACTACTACTTCTCCTACTACTACTGTTGCGGCTACTACTGCTACTACTACAACTACTGCTACTGCTAGTACTACCACTACTACTGCTACTACTTCTTCTGCTATCACTACTACTACTCCTCCCACTATGACTATTACTACTACTACTCCTTGTCCTCCTACTACCGCTACTACTATTTTTATTACTATAGCTACTACTTCTACTGCTACTACTACTACTACTGTAACTTCTGCTACAACTAATGCTACTATTACTAGTAGTTTTACAACAACTACTATTACGTCTACAACGACTACTGCTAATGCTACTACCACTGCTACAACTGCTACTACTATTACTAATACTACTGTTACCCCTTCCACTCCGGCAACCAATAGAATTGTTGCCCCTACTGCTACTACCACTACTAGTGCTATTGCGACTGCTACTGCTACTCCTAATACTACTCCTACTACAACTACGACTACTCCAACTGTTACTACTACTACTACTACTACTTGTCCAACTACTACTCCTCCTACACCTATTCCTACTACTAGTCCAACTCCTACTACTTCTACTACTATTACTAGTACTACTACTGCTACCACAGTTACTACTGCAATTACTTTTGCTGCTATTACTAGTACTTCTCCTTCGGCTACTAATACTACTATTACTATTACTACTTTTACTACTACCACTGTTACTACTACTACAGCTCCTACTACTACTACTCCTACTATTTCTACTGCTACTTCTACAACTAGTACTACTACTACTGCCACAACCACTACTCCTAACGCTACTACTTCATCTACCTCTACTACTACTGCTACTCCGACTACTACTTCTATAATTATTACTACTGCGACTGTTACTACTATTACTAACACTTCTAATACAATACTATAATTGCTGCTAATACCGCTACTACTACTATGAGTAATACTTCTACCATTACTACTACTCCTACTGCTAGAATTAGTACTACGACTATTAGTATAACGACAATAACAACAACAACAACAACTACTACTACTGCCACTATTATGACTTCTACTACCACTACTGCACCTCCTACTACTACTGCTACTACCACTGCTATGATTACTACTAGAACAACTCCAACGACTACAACTTCTTCTACTTCTACTACTACTACCACGACTACTACTACCACCACTACTGCTACTACTTTTGCTACCACTACGACTACTAGTACTACTCCTACTATTACTTCTATTGCTACAACTATTACTACTACTACTACAAGTGCTAATACTACTCCTATTGCTACTATTAGTATTCTTACTACTTCTACAGCTAATACTACTATAGCTACTACTATTGCAACTGTTGTTGCTACTACTAATACGACTACTACAACAACTGCTATTACTACTGCTGCTACTGCTGCTACTACTACTCTTACTTTTGCTACTACCACTACTGGTGCAGCTACTACTACAACAACTTCTCATATAACTTCTACTACTGCAACTGCCATTGCGACTACTTCTACTAATACTATTACTAGCACAACTACCACTACTACTACCGCTACTACTTCCACTAGTACAACTGTTGCCACTTCTACTACTAATACGACTACTATTACTACTGCTGCGACTTCAACTACTACTACTACTACTACTTCTACTGTTATTACTACTATTGCTGCTACTACTACTAATGCTTATACTACTACTACTAATACTACTTCAACTAGTACTACTGCTGCTGATGTTGCTGTTACTGCAGCTACCATTACTATTACTACGGCTATAACTATAACTACAACATCTACTCCTATTGTTGTTACCATTACGACTACAATTACTAGTACTACTGCTACTTCTTTTGCTACTTCTACTACCGCTACTACTGTTGCCACTAATGCTGCTACTACTACTACTACTATTACTACTACTACTGCCTCTACTGCTAACACTATTACTATTACTACTGCTACTACTTCTACTACTACTATTACTACTACTACTGCTACTGATGCTTCCACTGCTATTGTTACTACTACTACTACTACTACTACTACTACTACTTTGCCAGCAATAACAACTACTACTACTTCTACTACTACTACTGTTGCGGCTACTACTGCTACTACTACAACTACTTCTACTACTAGTACTACCACTACTACTGCTACTACTTCTTCTGCTATCACTACTACTACTCCTCCCACTACGACTATTGCTACTACTACTCCTTGCCCTCCTACTACAGCTACAACTACTTCTATTACTATAGCTACTACTTCTACTGTTACTACTACTACTACTGCTACTTCTGCTACTACTAATGCTACTATTACTAGTAGTTTTACAACAACTGCTATTACGGTACAACGACTACTGCTAATGCTCCTACTATTGCTACAACTTCTACTACTGTTACTAATACTACTGTTGCCCTAACCACTACTGCAACCAATACAATTATTGCCACTACTGCTGCTACTACTACTAGTGCTATTGTGACTGCTACTGCTACTCCTAATACTACTCCTACTACAACTACGACTGCTCCCACTGTTACTACTACTACAACTACTACTTGTCCTACTACTACACCTCCTACACCTATTCCTACTGCTAGTCCAACTCCTACTACTTCTACTACTATTACTAGTACTACTACTACTACTATAGCTACTACTGCAACTACTTTTGCTGCGATTACTACTACTTCTCCTTCGGCTACTAATACTACTATGACTACTCCTATTACCACTACTTCTACTACTACGACTACTACTACTACTACAACTACTACAACAACAACTACTACTCCTATTATTACTGCTACTTCTACATATGCTTCTACTACTGCTACTGCTACTCCTACTATTACTACTGCAGCTACTAATACTACAATATCTACTCCTAGTTCTACTAGTACTACTACGACTACTACCGTAGCTACAGCTACTACTACTACTAGTCCTATTAATACCGCTATAACTACTGCTACTTTTGTTACTACTACTTCTACTACTACTACTTCTGCTATGACTATTACTACCACTACTGTTGTTGCTATAGTTTATACTACTAATACTGCTAGTACTACTACAGCTACTACTACTACTGTTGCTGCTACTACTACTGTTAGTACTACTACTACTACTACTACTGTTACTGCTGCTGCTGCTGCTACTACTACTACTACTACTACTACTACTACACCTACTACTACTGCAACTACTGCTACAGCGGCTACTTCTACTACTACTGCTACTACTACTAATACCACTACTACAACAACTACTAGTAACAATACTACAACTAATACTTCTACCATAATACAATATTTACAAATACTACAACGGCTAATACTAATAGTAATGCTACTTCTATTCTGCCAACATCTGCAACAACTGCTACAACTTCTATGACTACTACTACTCCTACTGCTGCTGCTACTACTTCTCCTAGTACTAGTTTTTCAGCTACTACTACTGCTACTATTACTACTAGTTTTACTACTACTACTATTGCTGTTACTACTACTACTACTGTTGTTGCCCCTACCACTACTGCTACCACTATAACTGTTGCTACAACTACTGCTACGACTGTTAGTACTATTGCTACTGCTACTGCTACTTCTAATACTACTCCTATTACAACTACTACTACTCCTATTGTTACTACTACAACTACCACTAATACTCCTCGTACTGCTCCTTCTCCTAAACCTATTCCTACTACTACTCCTACTACTACTACCTCTACTACTACTACTAGTACTACTACTGCTACTACTACAACTACTACAACAACTACTTTTGCTGCTATTACTACTACTTCTCCTTCGGTTACTACTAATACTACTACTCCTATCACCGCTACTTCTACTGCAATGACTACTACTGATACAACAATAACAACAACAACAACTACTACTACTACTATTATTACTGCTACTTCTATATCTGCTACTACTATTGCTGCTACTATTACCGCTGTTGCTTCTGCTACTACTACAATAGCAGCTACTACTTCGACTAATACTACTACAACTACTACAGCTACTACAGCTACTGCTTCTACTATTGCTACTACTAGTCCTATTACTACCACTATTACGAATGCTACTATTACTACTACTACTACTTCTGCAATGACTAATACTACTATTGTATCTGCTATAGCTAAGACTACTAATATTACTTCTGCTACGAATACTACAACTACTAGTTCTTGTACTACCACTACTACAGCGTATACTACTTCTACAACTACTGCTGCTACTGCTACTACTACAACTCCTACTACTGCTACTGTTACTACTATGACTACTACTACTTCTACGACTATTTCGATTGCTACTAGTACTGCTACTACTATTACTATTATTGTTGCTACTACCACAGCTATTGCTATCACTGCTGCTACTCCTATTACTCCTCCGCCTACTATTACTACTACTGCTGCTGCTATTGCTACTACTGCTACTACTACTACCACTATTACTACTGCTACAACAACTACTTCTACTGCTACTCCTACTACTACACTTACTTCTACGACCACTACTCCAACTACTACTGCTTCTACTTTTAAAACTACTACTACTATTACTACAAGTACTGCTACTGCTATACTTCTACTAGTACAACTACTACAACTACTACTCCATCGATTGCTACCATTGTGACAACTACTACCACTATTACTGCTACTACTAAAGTAACTATTGCTGCTATTGCCATAACTACTACTACCTCTACCACTACTACTTCTGCTACTACAGCTACACCACTACTAAAACTACTCCTACTACTACAACTGCAACTACTACTACTGCTACTAGTAAAACTAATGCTGCGGTGACTACTACTACTACTGATTCTACTTCTACTACTACTACCACCTCTACAACAACTGCTACTGCTACTACTACTGCAACTACAACTATTACTACAACTATTATTACTATTACTCTTATTATTGCTACTAATGCTACTACTACTACTACTATTGATACTACAACTAGACCTACTACTAGTACTACTGCTACTATTACCCCTAGTACTTCTACTATTAACTATACTGCTATGACAACTACTAACATGATGACTACTCCTACTGCTACTCCTACTACTCTTGATAATACTACAACTACTACAACTACTACAACTACTAGCACTACTACTACTTCCACTATAGCGATTACTACAACTACTACAACTTCTAATTCTACAACTGCTACTACTACAACTACTACAACTCCTACTATTACTACTAGTACTACTTTTGCTACAACATCTACTACTTATACTGCTATTTCTACTACTACTACTACTACTAGTACTACTACTACTACTACTACTACAATAACAACAACAACTACTACTACAACTACTGCTGCTCCTCCTCCTCCTTCTCCTCCTCCAGCTACTACTACCAAATCTACTACTACTACTACTACTACTACTACTACTACTAGTACTACCACTACTACTACTACCATTACTGCTACTACTACTTCTACTACTACTAAAACAACAATAACTACTACTTCTCCTATTCCTACTACTACTTCTGCTACTACTCCAACTACTACTACAACTGCTACTACTACAACTGCTACTACTACGATTACAACAACTCCTACTACCACTTCTACTGCTACTACTAGAACAACTACTACTGCAACTACTACTGCTGCAACTTCCGCTATTTCCACCACCACTACAACTGCTACTGCTATTACCACTACTTGTACTACTATGACTACCACTACTACTACTACTACCGCTAGTTCTACTACTACTATTATTACTACTATTTCTACTTCTACTACTGCTGTTGCTACTACTAGTACTACAACTACTGCTGTTGCTTCTACTACTACAACTATTGCTACGATAATTACTACTACTATGACTACTGTTGCGACTTTCGCTACTGCTACTTCTATTGCTTGAACTAGTCATTTGGCTACTAGTACAACTGCTACCACTGCTACTACTAGTAGTACTACTACTACTACAATAACTACTACTACAGCTAAAACCTCTTCTGCTACTACTGCTACTACTATAACTACAGAACTACTACAACTACTTCTACTAGCACTACTACTCCTCTAGCAACTACTAGTATTACTACTACTAATAGTACTACTACTACTACTATAACTACCCCTACCACGATTACTACTACTACGACTACTACTACAGGTCCTATTACTACTACTTGTATTGCTACTACTACTACCACTACCACTACAACTACCTCTACTACTACTGCTGCTACTGCTATTATAACTACACAACTACTACAACAACTACTACTAGCACTACTACTACTCTGACAACTACCACTATTACTACTACTAATACTACTACTACAACTACTACTATGAATGCTACTACTGCTGCTACCACTTCGTATACTACTGCTGTTACTACTACTACAGCTACTATGCTACTACTACTACTTCTACTGCTACTGTTGCTGCTGTTGCGACTACTACTACTACTACTACTACTCCTACTACTTCTACTACTACTACTACTACTGCTACTACTACTACTACTACTACTACTACTACCACTACTACTACCACCACTACTACTATTCCTACTTGTACTCCAACTTTTACTACTACTACTACTACTACTACTACTACTACTACTACTATTATTCCTACTTGTACTCCAACTTTTACTACTACTATTACTCTCTCCTCCTACTCCTACTACTAATACGACTACTACTACCACCACCACTACTACAAATGCTAATATTACAGCTACTGTTGCTACTACTTCTACTACTACTGTTGCTAGTACTACTACTGCTGCTGCTGTTACAAATACTACTCCTATTATTACTACAACTAGTGCTGCTTCAACTACTGTAACGGTTGCTACTGCTGGTACTACTAATACTACCGCCACCACTACTACATCTACTACTACTACACTGACTACAATAACAACAACAACAACTACTACTCCTACTACAACTCCAACTACTTGTATAACTCTTGCTACTACTACTACCCCAACTCCAACTTCTAGTACTACTACTACTAGAACAAAAACTACTACTACTAATACTACTAACACTACAACAACTACAACTACTGGAACTACTACTATCTCTACTACAGCGACTATAACCACTACTGTTTTTACTTCTAATACTACAACTGCTACTATTGCTGCTATAATTGCTACTACTACCACTACTACAATTATAATTACTACTACTACTACTACTACTAAATCTACTACTAATACAACTACTTCTACTATTACTACTGCTACTACTGCTGTTGCTGCTGCTGCTGCTACTGCTGCTAGTACTGCTACTACTGCTCCTCCACCTCATCCTCCCACTCCTACCAGTATTGCCACATTTACTACTCCTATAACTACTATTGCTACCACTACGGCTACGACAACAACTACAGCTGTTACTAGAACTACTACTCCTAGTGCAATCTCTACTTCTACTAAAACTACTAGTACTTGTACTTCTCCTATTACTACTACTACTTCTGCTACTACTTCTACTACTACTATTGTTGCTACTACACCTCTACTTCTACTAAAACAACAACAACAACTACTTCTCCTATTACTGCTACTACATCTGCTACTACTACTACAACTACTACAACTATTACTAATACTCTTGTTACTAAACCTACTACAAGAACTACTACTACTACTATGATTATTACTACTACTACTTATGCTACTGCTACTGCATCTACTACTACTGCCATTAATACTACTACTAATACTACTACTACTACTAATATTAATATTACAACTACTATCACTACTGAGGCTACTACAACAATAACTATTACTGCTACTATTGCTACTGCTACTACTACTAATACTACAAATACTACTCGTCCTACTACTACTAGTCCTATTGCAGCTGCTACTACTATTGCTATTGTTGCAGCTACTACTTCTACTGCAACTACTACCATTCCAACTAATACTACTACTACTACTATTACTACTCCAACTGCAACTCCTACTACTCATACTACACCAACTCCAACTACTACAACTACTACTAATTCTACTACTGCTGCAAGTACTCGTACGATAGCTACTCCTACTGCTACTACTACTACTCCTACTACTACAACAACAACTACAACTACTGGCACTACTACTACCTCTACTACAGCGATTACTACTCCTATAGCTACTATTACCTCTCCTACTATTACTACTACTAATACTACGACTACTACTACTACATCTACTGCTAATACTACTCCTTTTACTACTAATACTACTTCTACTACTACTACTACTACTTCTTCTTCTTATTCCCCTCCTCCTCCTCCTCCTCCTCATGCTACTACTACCACTACTACTACTAGAGCTACCACATTTCCTAATACTACTACTACTACTACTACTACTACCACTACTACTACTGCTACTGCTACTACAGCAACTACTACAACTATAACTACTACCTCTACTACTAGTAAAAATCCTACTACTTCTTCTCCTATTACTAGTACTACTTCTGCTACTTCTACTATAACAACTAATTCCATTGTTACTACCATTATTGCTACTACTACGACTACAACAACAACAACAACATCAATAACTACAACAACAACAACAACAACAACTACTACTACTATACTTACTACTACTAGTACTTCTACTGCTACTATTGTAACAACTATTATTGCTAATACTACTTCTGCTAATACCTATACAACTGCTACTATAGCTATTACCCCCACTACTACTACTTCTACGAGTACTGTTATCACTACTCACTCTACTGCTGCTACTGCTATTGCTACTACTAGCACTACTACTACTGCAGCTACTTATACAACTACAATAATTGCTACTACTGCTACTACTGCTACAACAACAACAACTACTACTACTGCTACTACTACAACTACTACTATAGCTACAACTAGTCCTTTTACTACTAGTACTACTGATACCACTACTACTACTGCTATGGCTACTACTACTACTTTCTCTACTATAACTTTTTTTACAATTACTACCCTACTACTACAACTACTACTACTAACGCAACTACTACTCCAACAACTACTACTATTACTACTACTGATACTACAACTACAACTACAACTACTACTACTACTATGACTATTGCTACTACTACAAATACTGCTACTACTTGTCGTATTATTACTACTACTACTACTACTACTTCTACCACTACAACTATTACTACTAGTAGTACACCTACTAGTACTACTACTTATACTATAATAAATACTGCCACTTCGGCAAATACCACTACAAAAATTTCTACTACTACTATACTTACTACTACTACTGTAACAACTATTATTGCTAATACTACTTCCACTAATACCTATACAACTGCTACTATATCTATTACCCCCACTACTACTACTCCCGCTAGTACTATTATCACTACTCACTCTACTATTGCTACTGCTATTGCTACTACTAGCACTGCTACTACTGCAGCTACTTCCACAACTACAATAACTGCTACTACTGCTACTACTACAATAAGAACAACTACTACTAAAACTGCTACTACTACAACTACTACTACTGCTACTACAACCACTACTATTGCTACAACTAGTCCTTTTACTACTAGTACTACTGATACCACTACTACTACTTCTATGGCTACTACTACTATTTTCTCTACTATAACCTTTTTTACAATTACTACCCTACTACTACAGCTACTACTATTAACACAACTACTACTCCAACAACTACTACTATTACTACTATTAATACTACAACTACAACAACTAGTACTGCAATAACTACTCCTACCATGACTACTATGACTACTATGACTACTATGACTACTGCTGCTGCTACAGATACTACTACTACTAGTCCTGTTACTACTACTTCTACCACTACAACTATTCCTACTAATAGTACACCTACTAGTACTACTACTTATACTATAATAAATACTGCCACTTCAGTAAATACCACAACAAAATTTGCTTCTACTACTAGTACTACTACTACTATTTCTACTATTACTACTCCTACTACTACTATTACTGCAACTACTACTCTTGCAGTTGCTGCTACTAATATGGCTACTATGACTACTACTACTCCTATTGAGACTACTACTACTACTGTTGCTGCTACTAATACTGCTACTACAACTACTACAATAGCTCCAACTACTGTGACTACTACTACTATAATTGTTACTTCTACTACTGCTTCTGCTACTACTGCTACTGCTGCGGCTACTACTACTACTACTACTATGACAACTACTATTGCTACAACTATTGGTACTACTACTACAACTAATACTAGTACTATTAGTATTAGTACAACTACAAATACTTCTATTGCTGCTACAGCTACTACCCTTACAACTACTACTACAGAAACTACTACTTCAACTACTATTACTACTACTGCTACTACTTCAACTACTAGTACTACTAGTACTACTGCTACTTCTAGTACTACTACTACTATTACTACTACTACTTCTAATACAACTACTACAACTATGACTACGACTACTACTACTACTACGACAATAATAACTACTACTACTACAACTACTACAACCTACTATTGAGTAGTACTAGTAGTAGTAGTTGTTATTGTTGTAGTAGTAGTAGAAGTAGTAGCCATTGTAATAGCAGAAGTAGTAGTAGGAGTTGCAATGGCAGTGGTAGTAGGAGTAGTTATAGTAGCAGTAGTAGTTGTTGTTGTATGAGTAGTTGTAGTAGTAGTAGTAGGAGGAGGAGTAGTAGCAGTAGTAGAAGTAGGAGTTGAAGAAATAGTAGTTACAGTAGTAGCAGTAATAGTAGTACCAGGAGTGGTAATCATAGCAATAGGAGTTGTAGTAGTAGCAATAGTAGTAGTAGCAGGAGTAGTAGTAGTGGTAGTCACCATAGTAGTAGTAGTGATAGTAGTAGTGGTAGTAGTTATACTGGTAGCTACAGTAGCAATGGTAATAGCAGTAGTAGTAGCGTGAGTAGTAGTAGTAGTAGTAGTCACTAGAGTAGTCATTATTGTAGTAGTAGTAGTAGTAGTAGTGGCAGGAGTAGAACCAGTATCAGACCTAGTAGTAGCAGAAGTAGTACTAGATGGAGGAGGAGGAGGAGGAGTAGTAGTAGAAGCAATAGCGGTAATAGTATCTAGTAGTAGTAGTAGCAGTAGTAGTCATTATTGTGGAAGTAGTAGTCATAGCGATAGTTATTATAGTAGCAGTAGTTGTTGTTGTAGTAGTAGTAGTAGTCATAGTAGAAGTAGTAGTTGGAGTTGCCATAGTAGTATGAGGAGTAGTAGTAGTAGCAATAGGAGTGGTAGTTGTGGTAGTAGGGGTAGTAGCAGGAGAAGTATCAGTAGTAGTAGTAGTATTAGGATTTTTAGAAGTAGTAGTGGTAGAAATAGTAGTAGTCGTAGTTGTAGGAGTAGTAGTCATAACAATAGGGGTTGTCATAGTAGTTGTTGTCATAGTAGTTATCGGTGTTGTAGTAGCTGCAGTAGTAGAAATAGTTATCGTAGTTGAAGTAGAAGCAGTCATCATAGTAGTAGTAGTAGTAGTAGTAGTAGTAGTAGCAGTAGTATTAGTAGTAGTAGTAGTAGTTGTTGTATTAGTAGTAGTAGTAGTAGTATTAGTGGTAATTGTTGTTGTAGTAGTTGTAGTAGCAGCAGTAGCAGTGGTTGTTGTTGTTGTAGTAGTAGTCATAGCAGTAGTTATAATTGTTGTTGTTAATGTTGTGATAGTAGAAGTAATAGTACTAGTATTAGTAGTAGTAGTTGTAGTAGTTGTAGTAGTAGTTTTAGTTGTAGTAGGAGTAGTAGTGGAAGTAGTAGTTGGAGGAGTAGTGGTAAGAGTAATAGTAGTTGTAGAAGAAGTAGAAATAGTAATAGTTGTTATTGTAGTAATAGCAGTAGTAATTGTAGTAATAAGAGTGGTATATGTAATATGAGTAGGAGTAGTAGTAGTAGCAGTAGTAGTTGTTGTTGTAGTAGCAGCAGTAGTGGTAATTGCAATAGTAGAGTAATAGTAGTGGTAATAGTAGGAGGAGTAGTAGTAGTAGTAGTATTAGAAGTAGTAGTAGCAGTAGCAGTAGCAGAAGTACTAGTAGTTGGAGTGGTAGTCCTAGCAATAGGATTTGTAGTAGTAGTAGCAATAGTAGTTGCCATAGTAGTAGTAGTAGTAGTCAGCATAGTAGTAGTAGTAGTAGTAGTAATAGTAGTAGCCATCATAGTCTTAGTTGTAGTAGTAGTAGTAGTAGTAGTAGTAGTTGTAGTCGTTGTTGCTACTGTTGTTGCTGAGGTTGTGGTAGTAGAATTAGTAGTACTAGTATTAATAGTTGTAGTAGCAGCAGCAGCAACAGCAGTTGTGGTTGTAGCAATAGCAGTAGAAGAAGTAAGAGTAGTAATAGTTGTTGTAGTAGTAGTAGGAGGAGGAGCAGCAGTAGTAGTGATTTTAGTAGTTGGAGTAGTAGTTGTAATACTAGTAGCTGTTATAGTAGCAATAGTAGTAGTAGGAGGAGTAGTAGTTGTAGTAGTAGAAGCAGTAGTAGTAGTAATTGTAGTAGTAGTAATAGTAGCAGTAGTAGTAATTGGAGCATCAGTAGTAGTGGAAATAGTACTAGTAGTTGCAGGAGGAGGAGGAGTAGTAATAGTAGCAGGAGTAGTACTGGCAGTAATAGTAGTTGTAGTTGTTGTAGTAGCAGTAGTACTAGTAGTTTAAGTAGCAGTAGTACTAGTAGTAGTTGTAGTGGTAGTAATAGTAGTAGTAGTAGTAGTAATTATTGTTGTTGTAGCAGTATTAATAATAGTAGTAGTAGTCATAGGAGTAGTAGTACTAGAAGTAGTATCAATTATCATAACAGTAGCAGTAGGCATTGTAGTGGAAGTATTTGGAGTACTACTAGTAGTAGTAATAGTAGTAGAAGTAGTAGTAGTTCTAGTATTAGTGGTTGAAGAAGTAGTAGCAGTAGTAGTAGTAGTAGTTGTTGTAGTTCTGGTTGTACTAGTAATTGTTGTAGCAGTTGTAGTCGTAGCAACAATAGCAGCAATAGTACTAGTTGTAGTAGTAGTTGTAGTTGCTCTTATTGTAGCAGTCATAGTAGTCAATGTAGTAGTATTAGTAGCAGTTGTAGTTATAGAAGTAATAGCAGCATCAGCAGCAACAGTAGTAGTAGTTGTTGTTGTAGCAGATGTCGCAGTAGTAAATGTAGGAGTAGTAGTAGTAGTAATTGTAGTAGTAGGAGGAGTAGCTGTAAGAGTAGGAGAAGCGGTTGTAGTTGAAGTAGCAGTAGGAGTAGTAGTAATAGTAGTTGTAGCAGAAGCAATTGTAGTAGTAATTGTAGTAGGTGTAGTAGCAGGAGTAGTACTAGCAGTAATAGTAGTTGTAGTTGTTGTAGTAGCAGTAGTACTACGAATAGAAGTAGCAGTGGTACTAGTAGTAGTTGTAGTGGTAGTAATAGTAGTAGTAGTTATTGTTATTGTTGTTGTTGTAGCAGTATTAATAGTAGTAGTAGTAGTCATAGTAGTAGTAATAGTAGTAGTATCAATTGTCATAACAGTAGTAGTAGGCATTGTAGTAGAAGTATTAGAAGTACTACTAGTAGTAGTAATAGTAGTAGAAGTAGTAGTAGTTCTAGTATTAGTGGTTGAAGAAGTAGTAACAGTAGTTGTTGTTGTAGTTTTGGTAGTACTAGTAATTGTTGTGGTAGTTGTAGTCGTAGCAGCAACAGTAGCAATAGTACTAGTTGTAGTAGTTGTTGTAGTTGCTCTTATTGTAGCAGTCATAGTAGTCATAGTAGTAGTATTAGTAGCAGTTGTAGTTGTAGAAGTAGTAGCAGCAACAGCAGCAACAGCAGCAGCAGTAGTAGTTGTAGCAGATGTAGCAGTAGTAAATGTAGTAGTAGTAGTAGTAGTAATTGTAGTAGTAGGAGGAGTAGTTGTAACAGTAGGAGTTGCGGTTGTAGTACTAGTAGCAATAGGAGGAGGAGTAGTAGTAGTAGTAGTAGCAGAAGCAATTGTAGTAGTAATTGTAGTAGGTGTAGTAGCAGGAGTAGTACTGGCAGTAATAGTAGTTGTAGTTGTTGTAGTAGCAGTAGTAATAGTAGTAGAAGTAGCAGCAGTACTAGTTGTAGTAGTAGTGGTAGTAATAGTAGTAGTAGTAGTTGTTGTTGTTGTTGTTGTAGTAGTAGTATTAATACTAGTAGTAGTAGTCATAGGAGTAGTAGTAATAGTAGTAGTATCAATTATCATAACAGTAGTAGTAAGCATTGTAGTAGAAGTATTAGGAGTACTTGTAGTAGTAGTAATAGTAGTAGAAGTAGTAGTAGTTCTAGTATTAGTGGTTGAAGAAGTAGTAGTAGTTGTTGTTGTTGCAGTAGTTCTGGTAGTACTAGTAATTATTGTAGCAGTTGTAGTCGTAGCAGCAATAGCAGTAATAGTACTAGTTGTAGTTGTAGTTGTAGTTGCTCTTATTGTAGTAGTCATCATTGTAGCAGATGTAGCAATAGTAAATATAGTAGTAGTGGTAATTGTAGTAATAGGAGGAATAGCTGTAACAGTAGGAGTAGCGGTTGTAGTAGTAGTAGCAGTAGGAGTAGTAGTAGTAGTAGTAGCAGTAGCAGTTGTAGTAGTAATTGTAGTAGGTGTAGTAGCAGGAGTAGTACTGGCAGTAATAATATTTGTAGTTGTTGTAGTAGCAGTAGTAATAGTAGCAGAAGTAGAAGTAGTACTAGTAGTAGTTGTAGTGGTAGTAATAGTAGTAGTAGTAGTTGTTGTTGTTGTTGTAGCAGTATTAATAGTAGTAGTAGTAGTCATAGGAGTAGTAGTAATAGTAGCAGTATCAATTGTCATAACAGTAGTAGTAGGCATTGTAGTAGAAGTATTAGGAGTACTAGTACTAGTAGTAATAGTAGTAGAAGTAGTAGTAGTTCTAGTATTAGTGGTTGAAGAAGTAGTAGTAGTAGCAGTTGTTGTTGTTGTAGTAGTTATTGTAGTATTAGTAATTATTGTAGCAGTTGTAGTCGTAGCAGCAACAGCAGCAATAGTACTAATTGTAGTAGTTATTGTAGTTGCTCTTATTGTAGTAGTCATAGTAGTCAAAGTAGTAGTATTAGTAGCAGTTGTAGTTGTAGAAGTAATAGCAGCAACAGCAGCAGTAGTAGTAGTTGTAGCAGATGTAGCAGTAGTAAATGTAGGAGTAGTAGTAGTAGTAATTGTAGTAGTAGGAGGAGTAGCTGTAACAGTAGGAGTAGCGGTTGTAATAGTAGTAGCAATAGGAGTAGTAGTAGTAGTAGTAGTAGCAGAAGCAGTTGTTGTAGTAATTGTAGTAGGTGTAGTAGCAAGAGTACTACTGGCAGTAATAGTAGTTGTAGTTGTTGTAGTAGCAGTAGTAATAGTAGTAGAAGTAGCAGTAGTACTAGTAGTAGTTGTAGTGGTAGTAATAGTAGTAGTAGTAGTTGTTGTTGTTATAGTAGTAGTACTACTAGTACTACTACTACTACTACTACTACTACTACTACTACTACTACTACTACTACTACTATTTGTAGTAAATGTGATAGTAGTACTACTAGTAGGAGTAGTGACAGTTGTTAATGTTGTAGTAGTAATAGTTGTAGTAGTAGTAGTATTAGTAGTAGTAGTAGTAGTGGTATTATTGCTACTAGTAGTAGTAGTAGTAATAGTCGTAGTAGTAGTAGGTGTAGTAGCAGCAGCAGTAGTAGTTGTTGTAGTAGTAGTGGTAGTTGCAACAACATTTCTAATTTTGGTAGTAGAAGTAGCAGTTGTTATTGTAGTAGTAGTCGCAGTAATAACGGAAGTAGTAGTTGCAGTAGCAGTAGACGTAGTAAAGGTAGTAGTAGCAGTAGTTGCAGTAGCATTCGCCATAGTAGTATTACCTATAGTAGTAACAATAGTACTAGTAGTACTTGTAGTAGTAGGAGAACTAGTGGTGGTAGTAGTAGTAGTAGTAGTAAGAGCAGCAGTAGTAGGAGAAGCAGCAGAAGTAGTTGTAGTTGTAGTAGTAGCAGCGGTTTTAGTAGATGTAGTAGTAGTAGTAGTACTAGTAGTAGTCATAGTAGTAATAGGAGTAGTAGTAATAGTTGTTGTAGTTGTTGTGGTGGTGGTCGTAGTAGTAGTAGAAGTAGTAGTAATAGTAGTAGTAGTTGGTGGAGTAGTTATTGTAGTTGTTGTAGTAGTATTGTTGTTGTTGTAGTTGTAATAGTAGTAGTTTTAGTTGTAGTAGTTGTAGTTTTAGTAGTAGGAGTAGTAGTTGTAGTAGGGTTTGGAGGAGGCATGGTGGTAGTAGTAGTAATAGTAGTAGTGGTAATAGTAGTAGTGGTAATAGTAGTAGTAGTAGAAGTAGATGTTGCAATGGTAGTAGTAGTAGCAGCTGTAAAAGTGGCGGTCGTATTAGTAGTAGTTGTTGTTGTTGTTGTACTTGTAGTAGTAGTAATTCTTGTACTAGCTGTAGTAGTAGCACTATTACTAGCAGTAGAAGTTGTAGTAGTAGCAATAGTGATGGTAGTAATAGGAGTAGTAGTAGTAGCATTTGTGGTGGTAGTAGTTGTGATTGTTGTACTAGCTATAGTGGTAGTTACAAAAAGGGGTAATTACGTACACCTCCCCTGTAATTTGCCCTAATTACGTGCAACCCCCCGTAATTTCTGGAATTACCCACACCACCCTCCCTTTTCAAAATATTTACCTACACCCCCTGATTATTATTTAATCAAAGTTTTCCCAAAAAATTTCGATTTTAGCCTCCGTTTTTGTACAATTCAACCCCTAAAAACTTATTATTTATTATTTAACTTCTCAATATTTGCAAATAACAACCAATAATTATTTCAATTTATAGAAATGATTTTCTCCCAAACCATTTAGAAATAAACCTATGAAATATTATTAATTACAAAAAACTCCAAATAATTGTAAACGAGCGGCAATGGCGGCAACAGTGGTGGCGCGCGGGCGCCGGCGCCGGCAAGGGCGATGGCGGGCGAGGGAGGGCGAGGGCGGGCGCGCGGGTGCGGTCGGGGACGAGGGCGAGCGCCGTCATGCGTCGAGGACTAGCACCGAGGGCGAGGGAGAGGGCGGGCGCGGGCCAACGCGGGAGAGGGCCGACGAGGGCCAGCACACGGATGCGAGCAACAAGGGCCGACGAGGGCTAGGACACAGGCGCCGACGAGGGCGAGGGCGGTTGCGGACGCTAGCCGGCAAGCGTGCGAGCATGGTCGGCGAGGGGCCTATTTGTAAAATTTACTTTTAAAACAAATAAAATTTGAACTTATTTATAAATAAAAATATTCAAGGTGTCTAATTTTAAATGTATAAATATTAAACTTGTAATTTTAAATTTTAAGTTTCATAACCTTCAATGTCTTTTTTGTAAAACTTTATTTAAATTATGATACAAAATTTAGACTTATTTTTAAATAAAAATATTTAAGGGGTCTATTTGTAAATATACAACAATAAAGTTGTAATTTTAATTTTTAATTTTTCAAACATGACTTATTTGTAAAATTTAGTTTTAAAATAAATAAAATTTAGACTTATTTATAAGTAAAAATATTCAAAGGGTCGATTTATCAATGTACAAATGTGAAACTTGTAATTCTAAATTTTAATTTTGAAAATCTTCAATGTCCTTTTTGTAAAATTTTATTTATAATATGATATAAAATTTAGACTTATTTATAAATAAAAAAATATTCAAGGGATCTATTTGAAATTGTACAAACACGAAACTTCTAATTTCAAAATTTTAAGTTTTCAAATCTTCAATGATTTATTCAAAAATTTAGTTTTAAAATAAATAAAATTTAGACTTATTTCTAAATAAAAATATTCAAAGGGTCTATTTTTAAATGTACAGATATTAAACTTTTAATTTTAAATATTAAGTTTTAAAACCTTTAATGTCTTTTACGTAAAATGTAATTTTTAAAATGATTAAAATTTAGACTTAATTATACATAAAAATATTCAAAGGGTCTACTCATAAATGTACAAATATCAAATTTGTAGTTTCAAATTATAAGTTTTAAAATCTTCAATGTCTTCTTTGTAAAATTTTATTTAAAAAATAATAAAATTTGGATTTATTTATAAATAAATATGTTTTAGGTGTTTATTCATAAATGTATAAATATTAAACTTGTAATTTGCAATTTTAAATTAAAAAACCTTCAATGTCCTTTTTGTAAAATTTTATTTTAAAAATGATACAATTTTGAACTTATTTATAAATAAAAATATTCACGGGTCTATTTATAAATGTACAAATACTAAATTTGTAATTCAAAATTTTAATTTTTAAAATTTCAATATTGTGAAATTTTATTAAAAAATTGATAAAAATTGGGCTTATTTATAAATAAAAATATTTGAGGGGTCTATTTGTAAATATGGAAAATATTGAACTTGTATTTTAAAATTTTAAGTTTTAATACTTTTAATTTTGTTTTCTAAATTTTTTTTAAGCTTAGAAATTTTGGACTTATTTATCAATAAAAGAATTCAAGAGACTTATTTGTAAATTTGCAAATATAAGATTTGTAATTAAATTTCTTATGTAGTTTATTTTTAAAATATTTAAAATATTTAATGTCCTTTTCATAAACTTTCATATAAAAAATATTAATATTTGGACTTTTTTATAAAAAAAAAATTCAACTGGCTTATTTGTAATTATACAAATATTAGGGTTTATTTATATAATATTTAAAATATTTTAGCTCCTTTATAAATATTTTTTTGAAAAATAATAACATTTGGACTTTTTTATAAATAAAAATATTTTAACGGCTTATTTGTAAAAGTTTTGGGAGAAAGATTGGGACTGAGAAAATAAGTTTTTAGGGGTTTAATTGTAAAAATAATGGAGGATAAAATCAGAATTTTTGGAAAAATTTTGATTAAATAACAATAAGGGGAGTGTAGGTAAATATTTTGAAAAGGGGGGTCTGGAGGTAATTTCAGAAATTACGGAGGATTGTACGTAATCAGGGCTAATTGCTGGGGGGTGTACGTAATTAGCTCTTACAAAAATTGTAGTGGTAGTAGTTGTTGTTATTGTGGTAGCAGTAGTAGTCGTAGTAGAAGCAGGAGTAGCACTAAGAGTAGGAGTTGGAGTAGAAGTAGTTGTAGTGGTAGTAGCAGTGATAGTAGTTGTAGTAGTATTAGTAATAGAAGCAGTAGCAGTGGTAATAGTAGTAGAAGTAGAAGTAGTAGTAGTAGCTGTAGTTGTAGTTGAAGTATTAGCATCAGTGCTACTAGTTGTAGTAGTATGAGAAGCAATAGGTGTTGTAGTCGTAATAGCAGTAGTAGCAGAAGTAGATGTAGTAGTAGGGTAGCAATAGTAGTAGGAGCAGTAGTAGACGTAGTAGTAGTGGTAGTAGTCGTAGTAGTAAAAGTAACAGTAGTAGTATTATTAATAGTAGTCCTAGTAGTAGTAGTAGTAGTTGTTGTTGTTGTTGCAATAGTAGAAGTATCAACTGCAGTAGTAGTTGTAGTATTGGTAATAGTAGTACTTGTAGTAGTAGTTGTTGTTGTTGTAGTAGTAGTGGCAGCAGCAGCAGCAGTAGTGGTAGCAGTAGCAGTTGTAGTGGCAGTAGTAGTTGTAGCAGTAGTAATGGGAGGAGCAGTAGTAGTGTTAGAATGAGCAGAAGTTGTAGTTGTAGTAGTAGCAGTAGCTTAGGAGGAGTAGCAGTAGCAGTAGTAGCAGTAGCAGTAGTAGTGGTAGTAGGAGTAGTACTAGTAGTAGTAGTTGCTGTTGTAGTTGTAGTTGTAGTAGTTGTTGTTATTGTAGTAGTAGAAAAAGTAGTAGCAACAACAGTAGCAGTAGTGGCAGAAGTAGTTGTAGTAGTATTTGTAGTACTAGTAGCTATACTAGTAGTAGTGGTAGTAGTAGTGGTAGTAGTAGTTGTAGTAATAGTGGTTATAGTAGTTGTAGTAATACTAGAAGTAATAGTAGAAGTAGTAGTGGTGGTAGTATTGGTAGTAGTTGTCATAGTAGTGGTAGCAGCAGTAGTAGTAGAAGTAGATGCAATAGTAGTAGTAGTACTTGGAGTAGCATTAGTAGTAGTAGAAATAGTGGTAGTAGTAGTACTAGCAGCAGTAGCCGTAATAGTAGGAGTAGTTGTAGTAGCAGTAGTAATAGTTGTTGTAGTGGTAGTAGTAGTTGTTGTTGTAGTAGCAGAAGTAGTCTTAGTAGGAGTGTAATGAGTAGTGGTAGTCACGGTAGTTGCTACACGTACTGCTACTCCTACTACTATTCCTACTTCTACTACTACTGCTGCTGCTGTTGAAGCTAAAACTACTACAACAACTACTACTATTACTATTACTAATACTACTACTATTACTACCACAACAACAACTTTTGCTACTATTATTATGCCGCTACTGCTTCGCTACTACTACTACTACTACTACTTCCACTACTACTACTGCTGCTGCTCCTTCGACTACTGGTATTCTTACTACTACTACTACTACTACGACGACGACGACGACGACAACAACAACTACTGCTACTTCTTATATTACTACTAATACTACAATAACTACAACAACAACAACAATGATGACTACTTATACTACTACTGCTGCTAATACTACTACTTCTTCTGCTACTACTTATACTACTACTACTACTACTAGTTCTACTAGTACTACTACTTAAACTACTACTACTTCTACATCTGCTACTTCAGCTACTTCTACTACTTGTTATACAACTACTACAACTACTATTACTATGACTACTACTGTTGCTACTACAACTTCTACTACTACTACTTCTACTACAACCATTGGTACTACTACTGACACTACTACTACTACTACTACTACTACTACTACTATTACAACGGTTGCTACTACTACTTCTTCGACTACTACTACTACTATTGTTGCTACTACTTATACTACTACTACTTATGCTACTACTACTGTTACTACTACTACTACTACCACTAAGATTACTACTACTGTTGCTGTGGCTACTACTGCTATTACTACTATCGATACTACTATTGCAACTTCTACTGGTATAACTACCTTTGCACCTACTGCTGGTACTACTGCTACTACTTCTACTACAACTAGTTTTCGTACTATAGCTTCTGTTACTCTTGCTACTACTAATGTAGATACAACAACTAAGACTACTACTATCACTACTACTACTAATTCTGCTATTACTACTACTACTACTATTACGACTATTACTACTGCTATTATTATTGTTGCTGCTATTATTACTACTACTACTACGACTATTACTATTACTATTATTATTTCTGCTACTACTACTATTACAACTGCAACTACAACCACTACAACTACTACAACTACAACTACTACAACAACAACTACTACTGCTACTTTTCCAATCATAACAACTACTAATACTTCTCATACTACGACGATGGGTGCTACAACTGGTTCTGGTGCAACTACTACTATCTCTACTACAGCTACTGCTACTACTATAGTTACAACAAATTCTACCACAACTACTGCTACTACTACTACTACTACTGCTACAGCTATAGCTACTGCTAGGACAACAACAACAACTACTACTATTGTCACAACTACTGCTACTACTACTGCTACATCAGCTAATACTACAACTGAAACTACTATTATGGCTACTACTACTACAATAACTACTGCTACTGATATTGCTACTGCTACTAAAACTATTACTATGCCTAATGCAACTGTAACTACTACTACTATTACTATTGGGGCTACTACTACTGCAACTACAACTACAACAACAATAACTTCTACTACTACTACTTTAACTACTACTACAACTCATACTGCTGCTGCTGCTACTACTGCTACAACTTCCACTATTACAACTTTTACTACTGCTACTACTACTGTAACTACTTCTTCTACTACTACTACTACTTCCGCTACTACCACTAACTACTACTATTACCAGTACTGCTGCTGCTGCTGCTGCCACTACTACTATTGCTGATGCTACTAATACTACTACTAATTATGCTAGTAGTACTTCAATGACTACTTCTACAATTACTACTACTATTGCTACTGCTACAATGACCACAACTACTGCTACTGCTACTGCTATTGCTTCAATTACAACTACTACTACAGCTAGTAGCGCTTCTACTACTACTACTACAACAATACCACTACAACTATCACAAATACTACTAGTACTATTTTTGCTACTACTACTACTCCTCCTATTGCTACTACTGCACGGTTACTGCATCAACTACTATTACTACTACTACTTCAGCTACTACTACTACTACTATTCCTTCTACTACTACTACTACTTCTTCTACTATTGCTACTACTACACCACTACTACATCAACTAGTACTACTAGTGCTTCAACTTCTACTACTACTGCTACTACTATTTCTACTACTACTGTTACTGCTGCTCCTGCTCCTACTGGAACTCCTACTACTACTACAACAACTACTAATACTACTACTGCTGCTAATACTACTATTGCTACTAGTACTACTACTAATACTACTACTACTACTACTACCACTACTACCACTACTACTAATAGTACTAGAGCTACTGCTTCTACTACAACAACAACTACTACTAATTTTGCTGCTACTATAGTTGTTGCTACAACTTCAACCACTACAACTTCTACGACTACTATGACTATTGCTACTACTACTACTACTATTTTTGCTACCACTTATAATACTACTACTTCTGCAACTACTGTTGCTACTACTACTACTACTCCTCCTGGTACTTCTTATGCTACTTCTACTGCAGCTATTAATACTACTACTGCTAATTCTACTACTACTACTACAACACATGCTACAGCTGCTGCTACTACCACAACAACAACTACTACTTTTATTATTTCTACTTTTGCAAGTACTACTACTACAACTATACTACTACTGCTTCTATGCTACTACAACAACAACTACTACTTCTGCTACGACTACCTCTGCTACGACTACAGGTACTACTGCTACTACTTCCACTATAACTACTATTAGTACTACTACTTCTGCTGCTACTACTGTGGTAGATACAACAACTATGACTACTACTATGAGTACTACTAATACTTTTGCCACTACTACAATAACAACAACAACTACTACTATTACTACTACTTTTACGAATGCTGCTACTACTACTATTATAACAACAACTATGAGTACTACAGCTACAACTACAACAACACCTACTACTACAACTACTTTTGCAACTACTACGGCTACTGCTGCTACAACTTCTGCTTCAACGACCACTATTGCTACTATTACTACTACAACAACTACTACTACTATTGCTTCTCCTCCTCCTCCTACTACTGCTGCTGCAACTACTAGCACTACTAATAGTACTAATACTACGACTACTACTACTGCTGCTGCTACTACTGCTGCTGCTGCTGCTGCTTCTGCTACCACTACTACTACTACTATAACTACTACTACTACTCCTCCTGCTACTCCTACTACTATGACTATTACAACTACTACTGCCACTACTTCTGGCACTAGGGCAACTACTAGTACTACTACTACAACTACTACTACTATTACTACTGCTACTACTACTGCTGCTCCTACAACTACTACTTCATCTTCTACTACTACTACTACTACTACCAATACTACTACTATGACTACTAGTACTACCGCCACTACAACTACTACTTCTACAACAACTACTTCTGTTACTACTACTACATCTACGACTACTACCAGGACTACTTCTAGTACAACTTCTGCTACTACTACTACTATGATTACTACTACCACTACTGCTGGTACTTCTACTTCTACAACAACTACTAGTATTACAACTGCAACTACTACTACTACTACTACTACTACTACTACTAATACCACTACAACTTCTACTACTAATACTACTGCTACTACTGCTACTAATGTTGCTATAGCTACTACTCCTAATGCCACTGATACTACCACTACTCCTCCTACTACTACTAGTTCTACAATAACTACTACTACTCCTACTACTGCAAGTACTGTTACCACTACTATTACTACTACTGCTGCTACTACTACTATTGCTATAACTGCTGTTGCTATTACTTCTAATGCAACTATAACTTCTACTACAATAATAACTACTATTATAGCTACAA